>JAEMOT010002894.1:243043-271269 GCA_019297695.1 Apostasia ramifera
GAGGCCGCCGGCGGCGGCGTGGGGCGGCGCGACTGCCGGATCTGGTGGAGAGAGGGAGGGTAAGGGTATAATGGTAATTTTGTATATTTTTTTAAAAAAAAAAAGGACCCAAATGATATTTTTTGAAAACTTAGGGACCCCGATGATATAAATTTAAAAATGTGGACCTGCGTGATAATAACCCTTAAACTCAGGGACCTGGGTGAAATTTACCCTTTTATTATTTATCATTTCACTTTTTTTCTTTTTTGAGTAATTCCATCCAGCCTCCATGATTAACCCATAATTTCATATAGATCTAAAAAAAATAAAAAACAAACAATTTAGGTCCTTTATACCTAAACATTTTTCCACGTGATTTTTTTTTTATCAAATTTCATTAAATTTAATAGATAAAGTATTATTTTAAATAATTTAAAATATATATTTAAATATTAAAAATTACTGTTATAAATTATAATATAAAAAATATAAGTTAAAGTTAGAATAATAGTTTAAAATACTTAAATATGTTTATAATAATTAATTTTATATTTTAATTTAAAATAATAATTTAATAATTAAATTTAATAGAATCCCATTAAAAAGAATGTATGCTGAAAAAATTTATAAACTTATATGAAATTTAAATTCTACTTCAAGGTCCCAAATGAAATTAACTTTTTCTTTATCTATCATTTCCCTTCTTCTTTTGCTTGTTGAGGAAGAAAGTAAAGTCCTGCTTGTTGCGAGGATCAAAATCAGTATCAAAATAGTACTAATTTAAAATAATAATAATAATAATAATAATAATTAATTTTTTTAAATTATTCTATACAATTTCTAATATAAAAAATATTATTTTACTTTATATACTTAATAATTTTTAATAAAAATATTAACTTTATTTTACGTTCTACATTAAAATACTCGATTTAAATATTTTGATTTAGGATGTAAAATGAAGTTGATATTTTTATTAAAAATTATTGAGTATTTAAAGTAAAATAAATTTTTTTATATTAAAATTTGCGTAAAATATTTAAAAAAATGTATTTATTATTATTATTATTATTTAAACTAGTACTATTTTGGTCATTGCGTCAAACAGGGCCAAAGGGTTTTGCCGTTTGGAGAACTTTTATTGCTTTATATCAAATTATTATATTCCAGCTGCCTAAAAATTTTTTTAAGTTGATATTTGTGTTCCAAAAATTAAATAATACATTTATCAAAAAAAAAAAAAAAAATACATTTTTAATTATATATATAGACAAAAAAAAATTACATATATAATACTTAAAACTTCCTCCTATACGTGTTGGCCCTTCAAATTTTTATATTTCAATATCAATTAGTAAAATCTTATAAATACTATTAAAAGTATTATATTATTTACTTCAATTAATATAATCATTATTCAAATAAAATTTTTTATTTATATTTTTACATGTGCATAATTCAAATAGTATAACTGATCAAGAAAAATAATTCAAATATTATAATCTATTTCTTACTTAAACATAAATTACATCAAGATTCCTGAGATTAAAAAAATATTACAAATTAATTTTAACTTTTTTAAAAACCTCAATTTAAACCTCTGCAATTTTAAAAATATTATCATTTAATTTTAATTAAAATATAATTATTAATTTTTTACTATTATACAATAGAATTATTCTCAATCATTATCTTTTTAATTTTCTAAAATATAATTTTAAAATATTTATATTTTTATATTTTAAATTTTTAGAGTGAAAGAAAAGAAAAAAATTAAAGTTTAAATTCTTATTTAACTTTTAAAGGAGGAGGATAATAAAAAGGTATAACAGTCCTTCAAATTAATTAAAAAATAATCAAACTTCGAAAAAGTGACCCAAACTGCAGTGCTTTTACAATCTCTCAGACTAAAATCAAAATTTTTAAAAATTGAGATCAATTTACAATATTCTCTTAACCCGAGGCGCCCGAATGCAATTTATCTTAAAAATAAACTAATATTTTGATATTTTTTCAAAAAAAAAAGAATACAAAAAAATCAACTACAACGATGACAATGGCAAGACTTAATCATACTAAATGAAATCGGCTTCATGAATCATAAAAAGTTACATGCTCTAAAAAGTCGAAGAAATCAGAAGCAAAAAAAATTTCACACTCCAAAATAGCGACATACTGTCAAACAAGCTCTTTCTTCTTTGATTCTAGGACTGGAGGATCAATATCAATTCCCATGTTAGCAGCAGTGCCAGCTATAACTCTCATGGCAGCTTCAATGGAAGTACAGTTCAAATCTGGGAGCTTCTCCTGAGCTATGGCACGAGCCTGATCTATCGTTATTTTCCCCACCTTCTGCAACTTGGGCTCCTTGGAGCCTTTCTCCACTCCTATTCCATTACAGAGTTTTAACCTATTGAATTTCATATATAGGCCGAGTTTGCATTCATATAAAAAACATCGTCACCGCTATGCCATCGATAGATTCATACCAACCATATTGTAGCTGAAGTAAAAGTAAGTACATATTATCAAGTACAAACCTGACTATCTCCTAAAAAAAGATGTTGCAAAACTATATCTCAATTGATATCTTTGAAACAAGTAAAATGAGTTATATAACAGCTACCTCGTTGGCACTTCTATACACACGTGTAATTCTATACTTTCTAAAGGAGTCCTAAACATGTAAAGAAAGGATAGTAGATGTTTTGGGGGTCTCTTTCCTTGATCGCTCTAATGATCTCGACTATGATGATGGAGTCGTCGCATTTGAGCTAAACTTCATCTACTTGTCTGACCACTGCTCCACCAACTTTAAGGCCTCGAGACCTGCGGTTCTCTTAGCCGCCATAACTGCTTGGGTTGTGAATATGAAGGCCCCTTATTGCAAATAGGGTAACAACATGATCACGGACTACTCCGCTTACGCCTGCCATGCCATATCATTAACCGCTTCAGCGAAGTTCACTTTTATAAACTCAGGATTGAGGGGATTCCAATTGGATGATGGGGGGTACCTGAGTCATCCTATTGGTAACAACATGCTTTTTGTTGCATATACCCATACAGCATATGCTATTCTCTGTTACAGTATGTAGATGTTAATCTTTAGATCTAACACCACATTATCCAAAGTTTTATAATTGATAACCACTGTCATATAACAAAATTAGCATATTAGTTGGTTTAAGCCTCCTTACTAGCACTCATAAGATTTTTTCTGAATAGGACTGAATGGAGAAGAGAAGGGACAAGTTTGGAATAGATAACTGTCACCAGTTTGGTCATTAATCTTTAGATCAACTAGAAATATCCTAATGCACAACACTATCTATCTGAATAATAGAAATAAGATAGAGATATTTTTGGAATGTGTGAATGTGTGACTGATGTGATAAAATTAGTTATTATGTTGGAATGTGTGAGGGATGTGATATAAAGTTAGTTATTATTTTTGTAATATGTGTAGGATATGAAATAAAGTTAAATTTTAGTATTAAATTTTATATGTGATGTGATGTGCCTGTTTAAAATTAAACCAGGTTAATTTAAAACTATTAAACAAACAGGGGCCTAGAGCTTCTCTCTACAAGATATGTACAGTAAAAAAATGAGTCTTTCATATATCACGCATAACATATATATAATCATTCCTGAAAGAGACATAGATACATATATACACATATATATATAACCAGTCGAAATATGAAACATAAACAACCGAAACATAGAAAACCGAAGCATATGCAGTCAAAGAAAAGGAATAATCATTAGATTGTATAATTGTGATCAAGATGACATCGGATCAAACAAAAAAGTTGTAGGATCAGTATTGACCTAAAGCGGGTGAATTATAATTAAAATTTCAATAAATTTAATTTACTCAAATATAACAAGTTAGCACAATAATAATAGCATAAATATAAAAATAAGTGAAAGTAAATAAAAATATACAAGTAATAAGAAATCACAACTACAAGGCACACACGATATAATGAGGTTTGATATTTTAAGGTATCTACATCCTAGACCCAAAGGCACCCAATTATCTATCCACTAAAAACACTCCTTTGGTCAAAGATGGAGAAGCCCGTACAAACAAAACCAAATCCTCCTCTAAAATCTACTAAGGGCCCTCTTCACTATAAGTTGAGGCACACATACTATTCACTCTAACCTTAACTTGAAGCTTTCTCCTCTTCACAAGAATCAAAAATGAAAACAATGAGAAGGGAAAGCTTAAGAGATTATAATAGAATTAGAAAAAATCAAACTTACTTTCTACTCCAAAATTAAGCTTATATGCAAGAGAGAGAATGAACACTTGAGCACTTAAAACTTTAGTCCTTTGCTTAATCTCTAAATAATTGTTCTCTAATCACTTAAGAGCTAGGAGAGATTGATGTGAATATTAAGAGTAAAAAAATTCCTGAAGAGTCGAGAAAAAGACCAAAGAATCAGTCAGTTCTCTTAAATAGGGGAGGCTCCAATGACTAATACAGCTGGAAACTAGCAACACTTGATTGATCAAGTAACTAGTCGTTGGAGTTTAACAGCTAGATTCTTGCCAAGTTTGATCGATCAATCTACTTTGATTGATTATTAATTGATCAATACAAGACCTTTGATTTAAATGTCTATTGTCTTTGATCGATCAACATTAGTTTGATTGATTAAATAATCGATCAAATAGGCTTTACCACTTGAAGCAATCACCTTGGATCGATCAAACAATGGTAGTGCATTGATATTGATCAATCAAACACTATCATCAATCAATTGGTCAATCAAAAACAATGAAAACCCAATTTAATGACTTGTGTGCTCAAGGTTTCATTCAACTAACTCCAATGCAACAAAACCCAAACCAATGAAAGAGAATTACAATAATATGATATCTAAAATAAATGTTTGTCTTCAAGCTCCAAATTTTTCAATACTTCTCAATCATATCCAAGCTTGAAAGTGTGGAAGATCAAGTTAGCAATAAGACTCTAAGTATACACACATAAACTTAAATAATCATTAGCCACTAATTAACTTAAACATGGTAATAAACATCAAAACATATAATTATATCATAATTACGATGGAGAAACCAATAATAGTAAGAAAGGGAGCTGATTCCAAACGAGAAAAAAGAAAATGATTAATGTCAATCAAAAATTGAGAATTTTAAATGAAGATACTATGAAACTTTAACTGACCTGCAGTGTGCAGCTTTCTCTTTACATGACAGTTGGGGAGAGATGGATTCAGTTAAAATATTGAAAACTTTAGGTCTAACTTGTTCTTGGTTTAAAGTTAAATTAAAAAGTACTTCTCTCTGAGTAATTTTCATTATCACAATTTGTACAAGATTTGAAGAAATTTGGAACATTTCCTTTTGAGGAAGCAAAAGTCAAAGGTTAATTACTTACCGAGATCCTTACATCAACATCACTTGCACTTGCATTCTAACTTCTACATTTTGAACAATGTCATCTCAATTATGTCATAAGTGTTTAAAAAAGTTACTTTTCAAAGTCTTTTCATAAATTTTTAAAGCATTTTTATAAAGACCAAACTGCCCCTTCCACTTATTTTTCTTTCATTCTTAGCACTTGAACTGAATTCACTCATTTTAGCCACTCCACAAATCCTGCTTGACACAAAGCCATGACTCACTAGAGGGTAGCAACTATGTTGTTGCTCCTCACTGTCCTTATCTCATTGGCAATGGCAACAATGAAGATCAATGTTTCCTCTTCGACGTCAAAAAGAGAAACACCGTCCACTTAACAACAATGTCCGCCTTGTTGACATGTCAGTGGTGATCATTTTGCAAAGATGGATTTCCTAAATTAAAAAGTTGGGACCTTCATGTCTGGAACGACAAACAATTTTAACTTAATACATAGGTCAAGCAAGGCTTAGTGTCTTTAGATAAATCTGTGAAGGGTAAGGAAATTGTGAAAACCAAAGTTTATGAGTGATTCAACGGCTTCATATGTGAAGAAGTAAAATAGAAATCCCATAAAGCTTTCATTCAAACACCAGAAAATCCTACAATGGTAAACCTATAGATAGTACCCCAGCCTCAAACAATCTTTTCACCTGGCCATTTGCTACATTAGTGCCCCCCAAATAAAAGAAAAGCTTCTAATAAGATGACTATTCACATTGCTATTGACGGTGTAGCTAAAAAGTCAACAAGAATCATAAGAACCAAAAAGAAATATTTGAATTAAAGTAAAAAGATAATTAATAGTCAACATATCCTGGTGGTCCACTTGATCAGAAACTAGTAAAGCTGTGAGAAAAGTATTTTGTTTAAGTCGTAGGAAGAGCTCAAGTAATGATACAAGTTCCACACACCGTTACTCCCCTTGTTCCTATACAATTAAAACAGAAACATATCTTACACTCAATTTGGCTAAGGCTAGTTATTCAGAGTCGTTCAATCAGATGGATCTCCCACAGATTGGTTTTTTTCCAATGACCTAATGTCCGAAAAATCTCAAAAAGAGATGCACGGAAGGAGAAGCATAAGCAGTGGCTCTTTGGACACAAGCATGCCTTCCCTATCATAGTTGTTTTATGATTATGATGCTTAAGTGAATAATAATTCAAGTGGCAATCGGTACCATGCCACACTCCGCCTTTCTTCGGTTGAGCCACAGCTCTTTTCTCCCTCACGGCTTTCGGATTCTTCCTCTCTCGGCCTTTCAAGTACTTTGTTATGAAAAACTGCAAATATTCGGTGAGAAGTTCCGTGATTCTTCCACATTATCATGCACTCAAACTATTTTCTACGAATGACATTGTCATGCTTCTATAAATGGATAATCCACGAAAATACTGTCTAATGAAACAAACATTATACCAGATATAAGATAGAAAAAGTGGGAAAATTCAAGCTATCAGTAAAATAGTTGCAAACCTGCAGCCTTGAGGAGAAGAACTGAGGCAGGAGGAGTCTTCAAGACAAAAGTAAAGCTCTTATCCTGCCCAATATGGATGAAAAATAATCTTTTTATGATCTTCTCAAGAATTCCACAGAAGACTTTCAAAATAACAAATACTAACGAGCTGTTTGGATCCCAGCAACCAATGCATACAATAGTGATTTTCCACTACTAGCATCATTGATTTCACATCAGTTTTGTAGGCAGAGCTTAAGAACTGTATTATAACTGTGAATTACATGCAGAAAATTCGCCCCAGTTCATCCGCCAAGAGCAATTTATTCCCATCTCTCCTACTTCAAGCACAATCAAATTTGCTTCCAAGAATTTAAACCCGTGATTCAAACAGATTGATGATTCATAATACAAAGAAGAAACGAAGAATCATCAAAAAGTAAGATCTTCAAACACAAGGAGGAAGATAATGCTCACGTCGTAGACGGTAATTTCCACAGGAATCACATAACCAGCCTTCTCCGCGGTCTTGGCATTGTACTCTTTGCAGAAGGCCATTATGTTCACTCCCTTGGAACCCAGCGCAGGTCCGACAGGGGGCGCTGGCGTCGCCTTTCCCGCCTCAAGAGCCAGCTTGACGATACCCACCACTGAAAAGAGAAACGAACTGCTAACAGAAACTAACCAATAAGATGGGAATCATAGTAGGACCCATACCCTTCTTAGCTTTCCCCTTGGGAGGAGCCATGGCTTTCACGATGAGGGACTTCGCAGAGCGAAGCGAGCATTCTCTGCGGATGAGTGGGCCGAAAGAGAGCTTAAGGGTAGAGGAGAATCCCGGGAGGAAGGAAGATGAGAGATTGGGTTTAGCAGGAGACGGCGACGGGGACAGGGAAAAGGAAAGGGAGGCGGAAATGGCAAGGGCCATGCAAGGTGTTTGAGATCAGGACTGTGGAAGGGTGAGGAAGACGAAAGAGATGATAACGGAGCCAAGAAACAGAGAAATAGGCCATCATGGGCTTCAAGATCACAAAAGGCCCGGCCCATTAACTCTACATGGACTCAAGCCCAAGTAACATAAAGAGACATTTACATAAAGAACACCTTAAATTTGAAATGTTACATGTCTCACCATTAAAGATGAAATATTATATTTAACACACTAAAATCTCAAAATATTAATTTTTATGTCCTAAATTCTTTTAATAATAAAAATTAAATCATAATTTCTAAATTTTAAGAGTCTATTTGTTTGTAAAATTTAATTTTAATAAATTTAAGATTAAATTTAGTTAGAAATATTTTTGTATTGAAAGTTGTGAATGATGCGAAATAAAATTAATTATTATATTGAGAACTGTAAGCGATGTAATATAAATTAGTTATTATTTTAATAATGCGTATAGAATATAAAATAAAGTTAATTTTTAATATTAAATTTTATATATAATGTAATATGCCTGTTTAAATTTTATATGTAATGAAAATTATAACGAAGCTCTTTTCATAAACATTAGTGTTCTTTCTCCTGAATCGGCCATTGATCAGTCGGTATCAAGTCATGATATTTTAAAATTATGCTCGAATTTATATCGAGTGTTCGCTATTTAAATAAATAAAAATAAAAATAAAAATAGAAATTTTGCCAAGAGGAGAAGAACTAGTTGTTGTTCTTGAAGAGCTCCAAGAGGTGCTCCTGATCCAAATTCCTCGCCCAAAACTTCCTGTAGTACTCCTCGTACGTGAAGCTCCGGTAAACCGCCGGCGAGTGGCGGCCGGCGAGCCCCTCGGCAGGCTCGATGACGGCGCTGCGGCATGGGCAGAGGAACGAGGCCACCGACAGCCTCTCCCTCTCGGAGCTCACCACCGCCCGGTGCCAGACGCTTCGGTACCTCCCGTTGCTGAGCGCCTGCATCTGGTCGCCGACGTTGACGACGAGGGCTTCCGGCCGGGGGTCGACGGCGACCCACCGGCCGGAGGGGCCGAGGACCTGGAGCCCGGCTGCGCGGGGGTCCTGGAGGAGGACGGTGAGCGCGTTGGGGTCGGTGTGGGCGGGGAGGCCGTAGGTGAGCTCCGGCTCGGGGCACCGAGGGTAGAAGTTGACGGCCATGTGCTGTTCCTGCTCGCCGAGAGCTCGGAGGATGTCGTCTTCTTCGAGGCCGAGGCTGAGGGAGATCAAACCTAGAAGACGGCAGCCGACTCGCCGGACTTCTGTGCAGTATTTGCTCACCACCTCCCTGTGATCAACACCCACAACTCATGATCTGACGTATATTTCACACGATGGGTCGTAAAAAAATTGACGACCGTTTTAAGAATCGATCTACTATTTAGGTCGTGAGCAACAGCTTGACACGTCATCGTGTGACAAGCTGTAATTGAAGAGAGTAGTATTGAGATGGATGACTCTCCTAAAAACTACTTAACTCACACCCAATGGGGACAATAGTACTCTATATTTGAGATACGAGATGTTACACGTGTTCTTAGTTTGTCTTGATGAACTGGTCAACTTTTTACAACACTAATCATAATATATATTAAGGTGATGATCAATGTCCCCAAGATCGATAACGGCACAATATTCGGATCGATATTTAACACGAATGGAGCTTGAGTCATTTTTGTTCTGTCAAGTGCCATGGGCCATATCTAAAGTTTGTAATTTTATCGAGCCTAGTTTGAGCCATTATTAGATTAGATGGAATTTAACTCGGCTCAATTTTTATTAATTTATAAATGAGATAAAGTACTTATATGATATAATTGTTTATTATTTTTGTAAAATGAAAGTAAAACGTAATAGTTAGAGTATATATTGAATAAGTCAGTATATATATGAGTATGGTTGACTCGATAAATTAAAGGCTGGAGGCCACTTAATTTTTTTTTCAAAATAATTCTGCGATCCAAGCTTGCTCGATAAAGATTTGAACCAACTCTTAAAATCAAATGCTAGTAGAATTCAAGCTATGATCAAACTCGAATCGATCTCTAAATTAATAAGCCGAGTTTAAACCATGCCTAAATTGACTTGAAGTTGGGTCGTTCTCTCCCATGATATAACTCCATTAGGAATATTTTTAATCAATATTTACATACATAAAAACTTTGCATTGTTTTATTTATATATTGTAACACGTTCATGTTATATTGTATTATTACAACAATTCACATAATTAACAACAGAACGATAAAATTATAAACATCAATTTAGCATCGAATAGATCCCCAATGTCATATTAAGGAGTGCTAATAATCGATCATCGATGCTAGCTTCACCAATAATAACTCGACGCAAAAGCTACTCATACTTGTCACGTATTCTAAATATGTTATTAGCTAGTGTTGAAATATTTTTTAGTGTCAACAATCTAATGTTAATAACTCGTTTTATTATAGTGATACGAGATTTTCAAGCTGAGCTGGGTACTGCTCAAATTTAGCTTGTATTAATTCGAATTTAAGTTCAATACTAATTTCATTTTACATCCGAGTTTGAGCTAAGTACTAACTCCATTTTACATCATATATAACTCTAAAATAAAAAAAAATATTTTCATCCAAATTTAAGTTCAATTTAATAGCTAATGTATTTTTTATAAATAAGCTTCATTTATCACCAAAATTAATGAGCTCGTCTGGATAATTCAATTACAAGGTCGATAATTAGCTTGATGAAGACCTTAATTAATTGTTCATGAACAAATTTAAATCGAGCTCATTCATTTGTAAACAAACCGATTTTTGAACATGGTTGCTAAATGCTCGACCTGTTTATGAACAAGCATGAACAATGAATCTAAGCCGAGTTTGAAAATGAACATGATCAAACTCGGCTCATTTACAGCCCTAGCTAGCACTGGCACTGCCCACCATGTGTACCGAAAAAAATTAATGAGGACCTTAACGTACAGCCTTAAAATGTGCATGGGACCAAACTACTATGCTTCTGAAACCTGAGGGACCAAAATGTATTTTACTTATTTATTTATTTTAAATTTTAGGGGCGCCATTAATTTACCTGAAAGCTGGAGGCTTGGAGGGCCATGCCGGAAGGTGCTCCTCCAGAGGGTAACAAAGGAGGCGAAGATAATCCCTCCAGTTGTGCACCTTCTCCTTCTTGACATTGAAGCTGGTCGAGAGCCTCACCTTCTTCGCCGGATCGTCGGAGTAGAGCCGCAATTTCTCCTCCGCCGGCAGCCGGAAGAACTCGCCGGCGACGGCCAGCATCATCACTATCAGCTCGGACGGGATCCCGTGGTTCACCACCTGAAAGAAGCCGTAGGAACAGCAGGCATCGCGGACCTGGGCGATGAGGAATTTGTCGCCGGAGGAGAGATCTACAACCGGGATGTTGCCGTCGGTCTCGACGACGGCGAAGTTGGGGCGCTGGGTCTCCGGCCGGACGTAGGACTCCGGCACTGTTTCGGGTGGGGGGCCGATGGAAAGGAGCTGCTCCGCCATGGGTGAGGGTGGAGGGAGTTCGCCGGAGAGTGCAGGGTTTGCCGGAGAAGGAGAGGGCAGTTTGGGCAGATATATATATATTAATTTTCGCCGGAGCACTTGATGGGAGACAATAGGGGTTGACGAGAGCCACCCGAAGTCTTTCATGCTGACGTCAAATCATGACGTCTTTATGATTTTTTATTAGAATTTAATAAATAAATATTCATAATTAAATTCATACCCCTACACTTTCATCTACAAGATCCAGAGTTTCAATCCGATCGTGATAATTTAATAATAATAATAAATAAAATAAAAAATAATATTTATAAAATATACTTTTTTAAAAAATTAGTTTTAATAACTTTTAATTTTACTAATTAATATATTTATAAAAAAATTAATTTTAAATAATAAAAAGTAAGATAATTTTTTTTAAAAAAAAATTATAATAAAAAACATCAAATTTTATCTAAAAAATCATTAATAATCAAAAAATAATTTTTTTAAATAATTACTAATAAAATAAGAAGGCCTTTATATTAAATAATAAATAATATGATATTTTTTTAATAAAATTAATTAAAAATTTTAAAAAATTAATGGGTGTTATGTGAGTCATTTCTTGTAAAATTATAGTACCACATTATCACTTCGAAATTTCAAAATATGCTTATATATATTAATAAAAATATTGAATTAAAATCTAGTTAAACTACAGTAGTTCAACAGTTTGATGGTTCAACTTCGGTTTTATCCAGTTCAACTTGGATCTACAGCAAGCTGGTTCTAAGCTTGAACCAGATCGATTCGACTACCATTTTATGATTCAATCGGTTGAACTGTCGGCCCGGTCTGGTCCTATTTTTAATACCATAAGCCAAAGTTCCAATTTTTATATTATATTTTCAAAAAAAATATGTAATTAAAGTAAATATACAAAGAAATTTTAATTACATAAATAATAATATTATTATTATTATTATTGTGGGCCCATCGGCATAAACACAACAAAAATATATTCAATGTTCAATCAAATTTGATTGGAGATTGAAGGAAAACAAATTCATTTTGAGTTAGGTTTTAATTTAAGTTAATAATAATTGGGCAACCAATCCTAATTTCTTCTATTAATTAAGAAATGTGCATATTAATATATACTTATGAAACATTGAATTTATAGCTCTATCTAGAAGCTTATCGAAAGCAACATCGCAAAAAGTGAACTGATAATCGAATCAAAACAGCAATTAGTTCATGATCGAACTAGTCAAATCGGTCTAACCTGCCGGTTCAATTACTGATATTAATATAAAAAAGTAATATAATTATGTACACATTTAATATTAAAAATACAGAATATACATAATATAAAATATTTATTATATAAATATAATTAAATAATTAATTGATGGATATATATATATATATATGCATCTAATATGATAAATAAAAATTAAATACTATATATTATATATATTTAATATAAAATTAATTAATATATATTTATATTGAAATAAAAAAAATTAGTTATCTTAAAAAAAAAATTAATTATAAACATGAATCTAATAAAAATTTTTTATCTAAAAAACATATTAACTTGCTTATAAATATTAACCAATAAAGATAAAATATAAATTTTTCGACTGAACTAGCATTTAATCTGTTCAATCGGTTCACCCAGTTTGACTGGTTCAATCTAGTTTAAATCGATTTAATCCTTCTTTGATTTTAATAATTCCAAGAGATTATTTGAAAAAACAAACTAAAAAAATATTTAATGTCCTAAATACCGTCTAATAATTGAACTGCAGTACTTTTTGAATAAATATGTCGATATAATGTGAAACAAAAGAACGAGTTGATCAATCGTGACTTTATATGACATTTTGATCCAATGACTTCTACGAAAAATAAGGTAACTTAGATAGGGATAAAACATTTGGAAATATAAGGATCTACCTAAAATAAATGACTACAAGAAAGGATATGATTGAAAGAAAATATAATCTTAAGGACCTAGATATAATTTACCAATGAATCGTTCCCCTCACGGCATTTCAAGTCGCATCTGTCGTGTTCGACGCCAATTATTCGCATCATTTTTTTATAATTAATTTCATTTTTAATGAGTTTTTTTTTTTAAAAAAAATTATATATATTTATGAAAATAAAAAAATCATATAAAATAAAAAATGAAAATACAAAAAATTATATTTGACTTAATCATTTTTATATTTTGAAATTTTTTTTTTCTATTTTACATAAATTTTTTTATTTTATATACGTAAACCACTTGACAACAATAATTTCTAAATAAAATAAAAGAATAATTACCTACATGCCACATCATTTCACTTTATTTATGCGTTACCCATTCATTCTTAGTTAATTACGCTATGCACACTCAAAATATTATGAAATCTTACATACACAATCTTAAGTTAAAACTCAGTCAAAATCTATTTGAAAAAAAATATTTCGTTAATAAATCATTAAAATTATATTTTTAACCTTAATAGTACATTTTTTTTCTTCCTCGATGTCATACTTAAACGCTGATCTGTCCTAAAATCAATTCACGTCGCGGATGTCTTCTTCCCGTGCCACTACCTAAACATCAAAGTTTTGAGATTTTCACTCAAAATATATTTAAATATCCTTAAAATAATATGATGAACGGTTCAAATTTTTTGTAACCTAACTATAGTTAGATTATTGAAAAATTATAATTGCCCATTATAATGGAAACAAGTGAAAGTGTGTGTATGTAGGATTTTATAATGTTTTGAGTGTGCATAACGTAATTAACTAAGAATGGATGAGTAACACATAAATAAAGTGAAATAGTGTGGCATTTGGGTAGTTATCCGTAAAATAAATTCAGAGCTACCATTTCATTTCAATTAATTAACTTTCCTCTCTTTCTTGAGCTTATAGATATCAATTAGCACCTATCGTCGAAAAAACGAGCAGCATAAATAATCGAGACAGCTTTAGATGCGTGCAATTATATCGCATGAACTTAAAAAAAAAGAGTGAGGGAGAAACCATAAAAAAAGAATGAAAACTAGAAATGATTGAATGATTTAAGAATTCAAAAATTAAATTAAGATAAAAATTATTTTAAGATTTTGTAATTTATTCTACTTAGACTCGTATATTAGACCCAAAAACTGAAATATATAATTAGTTTTGAATGTGTTTCGAGTCAAAACTGATCTGAACTAATTTAGAACTAACCCAAAATCATAAATTCAGTTTAGATTTGAGTCAATTCTCGATTTTTCGAATACTATTACATACCCCTACAACTTGATCCAAATTTTTAGTTACTTTACATTTGACACCAGGACAAGAAGTATGTGCCTCTTCATTAAAAATGTCTTTTCTCCACTAAATTTGTGGCAATAATCCTCTTCTAAGATAAAATCGTAGGATAATTACACTCAGATCTCTGAATTTAACGCTTAATAATACACAGATCTACGTTTGTAAAATTATAATATCGGGGTCCCTGAGTTTTAATAAATTATCAAATAGGTCTTTTTAAAAAAATTTATTATTAATTTTTTTAAAAATTACTATTATATCCTCGGCCTCTCTCTCCTCCCCACCTCTCTCTCTCTCTCTTCCCTATCCCCGCTCATGGGCGATGCCAAGCGGTCGCCAGCAGGTCGCACACGCCGTGCGATCGGCCGTCGGACCCACCGGCGGCCGCGCGGCGTCACCCATGCACAGAGATCGGGGGAGAGAGAGAGAGGCGGGGAGGAGAGAAAGAGAACAAGGGGTGTAATGGTAATATTAAAAAAAATTAATAATAATAAAAAAAAATCCATTTGATAATTTATTAAAACTCAAAGACTCTAATGTTATAATTTTAAAAATGTGTACTTGTGCGTTATTAAGTGTTAAACTCAGAGACCTGAGTATAATTATCCCTAAAATCATTTTTTGATTGAGAGAATGTATAGAATAAGGAATAGAATATATATGTGCAATAATAAATATTTTTTTTGTTGGTATATATTTATATCATATATTTGTTTGGTCATGTGTTAAATTTCGGTAAAAAATATATATATATTTTTTATTTTATAGAGCTGATGAAAAGAAATTTATTTTAATATTAGAAGGCGTGTAGGATATGAAATATAAAGTTGATTTTAAGATTAGAATTTGTGTTAAATGTGAAATAAAATTATTTTTTAAGATTGAAATTTATATTGAACGTGAAATAAAGTTATTAAAATTTATAATAAATTTAAAATATTATTAAAATATAATTTTTGCCTATTTTTAGATTTTAGCCAAACAAGCTCAGGTGAATGAATATGTGATATTTTTTTAGCCTAATAGGAAATGAGTTTGCCTAAATAAAAAGAATCTTAGATTCAAAATATTCTATTATTATAATTTTTAAGTGAAGTAAAAAAAATTATACTGTTTAGAAATAAAATTAAAAAAAAAAAGAGCTAGAGCTGCTCTAGTGTGGGCAAACACATCCGATGGAATTTGATTGCGAAGAAAGCTCACCGCTGGTGATTGCAGACATCTTCAGAGTAGCAAAGAAAATACTAGTCATGACAGTCATCTTTTCGATATTTTTGATATGTGCTTTTAAAGTTTATAAAATTATACACATATGCATAAATCTACCAATAGAGCATCTGATTTTATAGTTTTTTTTTGTTACTCTGTGACGCCGCTTGGGAAGGGGAAACGTCTCTCTTGTATGATTTTTATGTGATTCTCGCTGAGAATTATTTCTTTTATACCTAATATACTTACTTTATTTTTACAGTATCTTAAGTTATAGTCGAATTTTTCAAAAAAGAAAGAGAGTGAAAAGAAATGGATATATTATTATTATTATTAAGGCAAATACGCTCAGGTCCCTGAATTTAATGCTTAATATTTTGCAGGTCCACGTTTTTTAAATTTAACATTGGGGTCCCTGAGTTTTAATAAATTATCAAATGAGTCTTTTTTTATTTTTTATAATTAAATTTTTTAAAATGACCATTTTACCCCTGCCCCTCTCTCTCCTCCTGTTCATCCGCAACACAAATTTTAATCTTAAAAATTAATTTTATTTCACATTTAACATAAATTCTAATCTTAAAATTAACATTATATTTCACATCCTACACGCAACAAAGAAAATATTATTATTGCGCATATATATTCTATTACTTATTCTATACATTCTCCCAATCTAAAAATGATTTTAGGGATAATTATGTAGGATCAAGTATGACGTCCAGAGGGGGGTGAATAGACGTAATTAAAATTTAATTTAATTTACTAAATGTAACAGTTAGTGCAAAATACAAGCGGAAGCAAATATAAGTGTAGACAAAAAGAAAATATCACATCCACAAAGAACACACGATATAACGTGGTTTGGCTCAAATTAGAGCCTAATCCACCCAACCCCGATCGGAAAGATATCACTATAACACACTTCTTGGTTCAGGCGGAGAAGCCCATACAAATACTCCTCTATCCACTCACTAGAGGCCCTTCTTACTTTTAAGTGAGGGCTCACTCACTCACCTCCTCCAACCCTTATTTGGAGGCCCTCTTCACACACACAGTGAAGGTAGAAAAAAACAACTGAAATATTACAAAAAAAAGAAAATCACTCACTCTTTTTTCTTATGATTGAATCTTGAGAGCTAGAAGAAGAGTGGATGAAGAGTTTGAGTACTTGAGTCCAAGTTTACCTAGATCGCCTTGAATCTTGATTGAAATTCAACTAATGTTTTTATCAACTCTTAGGATGGTGGAGAATGAAGGTGAATGTTGAGAGCACTTAGAGAATTTTATAAGCCAAGAGTAATACACCAATAATCCCTATCTCCTTATATAACAAGAGCTCAAACGGCTAGAAAAAGGGGCTGGAAAAGACTTGGAGGTCGACCCCCCCAGTTAGCCGTTGGAGGATAATAATAGGCCAACGGTCACTTCCAAGGTCGACCTCAGGTCGACCTCACCATTGAGGTCGCCTCCAGGTCGACCTAGAAAAATCCTCCAAGATGACCAAAGTTTCTGTCGAGGGTCGCTGTTGAAGGTCGCCCTCGGGTCAACCTCAGGTCGACCTCGGGTCGCCCTCAGGTCGACCTCGAAAAATTCCCCAAGATTACTAAAATTTCTGTTGAGGGTCGCTGCTGAAGGTCGACCTCGGGTCGCTCTCAGGTCGACCTCGGGTCGCTCTCAGGTCGACCTCGAAAAATCCCCCAAGATGACTAAAGTTTCTGTTGAGGGTCGCTGCTGAAGGTCGACCTCGGATCGACCTCAGGTAGACCTCACTATTGAAGGTCACCCTTAAACTATCTCAAAGCTGCCCTGGAGCTATCACAACCAAAAGAAAATATCTAGAGCAATCTCACCACTATTAGGCCACATAATTAAGAGAGTTTAAACTTTTAAGATTATCTAGTTAACTCGTAGAGATTCTAAGTGCTCAAACTCATATCCAGACAATTCTAACAGTCAAGATCAACCTCATAACAATTCTACTCTCAAGTAAAATGAAAAGTAACAATAATAATATATGCTTCACTTGATCTTCAATACTTGAGCCTTTCTCTCCAACTTAATTAGATCTCAATTTTAGTATAAAATTGAGATGCAACTTTAATAAACCTGAGATTAAGAACACTAAATAATTATGTTAGTAAAAATTAACTCAAACATATTGTTAAACATCAAAATCACAATATTACCACAAGGGAGGAACCAACAAATTACACTCAGGTTCTTGAGTTTAATACTTAATAATACACAGATCCACAATTTTAAAATTATAACATCGGAGTCTCTGAGTTTTAATAAATTATCAAATAGATTTTTTTATTTTTTATTATTAAATTTTTTTAATATTACCATTACGCCCCTCGTTCTCTTTCTCTCCTCCCCGCCTCTCTCTCTCCCCTCCCGATCCCCGAGCCAGTAGTGTAAGGAGTTTGGTTGTGGAAGGTAATTCTCTACGAGTTATTGATGAAATTAACAAAAATCGCAACATAACGAAATTTGTAAGCCAAATCTAAAACCAAGTGCTTACAAAGGAACTATCGAGCACTAGAATGAAAAACATTATAATTGGCTATCAATTTTAGATCGAAATTCCTAGCGCGATAGTAGAGAGTAATTTGATTTGCTTGGGTGAGAACCACGTTCCTTCACATGTATTTTTATTGTAATAACTCGTAATTGAAAAAGACGGAGAGTGATCTTCGGGTGATATCCTAAAAGAAGAAAACGCTGGAGCAACGAGTGGCACTTGATTGCCTTGTAGGCCTAACAATGAGTGGCAAAAAAAATATGAATAAATTGTCCTACATAAAAAAAAGATTTTTTTTTTAAATTGTATAAATAAATAATATAATATCAAATTATAAATACATTTTTTAAGGCAAAATAAATAATATTTTTACATTCATACCTCCTCCAAGTAAATATTTGTATTTTTTTTTTAAAAAAAAATCTTCCAAAATGAATAAGCTTCTTTGCCTTTTAGCTCTACCAACTTGTCTCACCCCTCAAAAAATTGAAATTAAGAAAATTCTTTACTTCATTATCTTTTTTTTTCTTTTTCTTGAAATTTTTTTAATTATTTTGAAGTTTAAACAATTGTAGTCACTTAAGAAGTTATTATTACACAAAAAAAGAAAAAATGTATTATCATATAATATAATTAATATAAAATTATTTTCATAATATTTTTAATAAATATAAAATAAAATTTATTATATTATTAAAATATATTTAACATGTAAAGTAAAATAAATTTTTTATACCGGAGATTACATTAAATGTGAAAACCTCACATTAGATTTGAACTAAACACAAACAATTGGGTTTGCCACGTTGAAATTTAATAAATCAGTTTTAATATAAAAATATTACATATATCACTTTTAAAAATATTTATTTATTTATTTAATTTCTCAAATTAAATATTTATATATATCAATGCATAATTATAATTTGCACTCTTCTATATCAAATTTATGAAAATCTCTATTTATTTTTTTTAAGAATTTTTTTTTAATTATTCACCGATATAATTAAATATAATTCATAATTATTATTCAAAATACATGATTGACAGATATAAATATTTAATTTTCAGAAAATTTACATGTGTTATCCTAATAGATTTACTATTTTCATGCAGCACCGCTCATTTTAGAGATAAATTTATAAAGAACATTCAGTTTTTAAAATTAAATAAAATACTCCATAAAAATAATTGATTTTGATGGTGCTATCTGAAAATAATGATGAGGGTGACAGATGTAAATTTTTTCTCTTAAACAAATTTATTAAAAGAAGGTAGGAGACGGTCTGACGATGATAAAAACAGTTAGCTAATGAAAAATGGGGGATTTAACACAAAAAAAATATTAGAAAAAAATATATTTATTTATAAGAAAATTAATTTTTTTTTGTGATAATATATGGTGCCGAATGCTGGCCTGAAAAGAGAAAATATACAAATAAAATAAATATTGCAGAAATAAGGATGCTAAAATAGATGTGTGAATATGCATGAAATGATAGAATGAGAAGTGAGTATATCCGAAAGAAAATTTGTGTTACACCAATCAGAATAAACTTAGAGAAAGTAGGCTTAGATAGTTTGGACGTATAAATCGTAAAACAGATTGAATCTCCGGTTACAAAAATCGAATTATTGTATCTTGTTCATGTACATAGAGAAAAAGGAATACCAAATAAGACATGACAAAAAATTATAAAAAATGATCTTAATTACGTAGACTTAGATAAGAATTTATTGATTGATAGAACGCAACGAAAGTAAAAAATTCATACAACTGACCTCACTTAGTGGGATGAAAGCTTCTTTATCGCTGTTGTTATATATATAATCTAGAAAACAAAAGAATAGTGATATAATTTATTTATAGGGCCTATCATAATCCAACGAGCCCCATCAATGTCATCCAGAGATCAGAGCTAAGGAAAAGTGGAGCACATATAGATGACAAGGTTTATCTATAGAATTGTAGTTTTTTATTTGGCAAAATATTCTAAAATTAAATTCTTATTTCATGTAAATTAGAAATTCTGGAGCATAACGATAATTTCACCGATCACTCTTCGTGAACTTTTACGTTAATTTTATGAAAAATGACCGAAATAGAAAAACTCGTCATTGACATTGACGACAACCCGAAAGGCCAGCAGGAATTCCACGGAGAAGGTAAGAGTACTTTGGAATTTTAAAAGAAATAATGAAAAAGTTCACGAGTAAAAAGAAATTTAAATTCGTAGAACTAACTTTTAAGAATCTAAGTTGTTAAGCTCTACATTCAAAAAATTATCTCTGAAGGCTGGTTTAATTTAATTGTTTAACTCAATAAATTACCACTCAAACAATGATTAAATGCATAATGTGAACAATTAATCAAATTAAAAGTTAAATATTTTTATATTAAATTTGATTTAGGATATAAAATGAAGTTAACATTTATCATTATATATGCTAATATTTTGCACATATGTTGCACGTATTATATTAAAAAAATACAACTACATTGAATTTAGATTAATTCTATAACAAGCTTAGACTTAAAGGTCAAATTTTTGGGATTTTGCCAAATGCTTTTTAAAGGTGTTCGTCCCAACCTTTAGTTTTGTAAAAATATACAACATTTACTGGATTTGATTTAATCAGATAGATAGTAATAATATCAATATAGCTCACAAGTACTTCAACACAACCAATTGTTTTGGTTTAGGTCGATGATAGCTTAAATCAACATTGTTTGAGCCTATCAAGATGATCACGTACATTTTAGACTCGCCATTTAATGTTCCTACTTCGTACCGATGTTCTAGTTCTTTTATAACTTTTTTTTTTATACGAACTTTTGTAACACATGGCCTTTGGCTACCAACCAAGCTAGAGAGCCATCTGTGTAAACTTTCACTATATAAACTTATTTGCATCAAACAATCTGCATACCAGATGTGTAACACTAGTGTCCCAATAATTAAAGTATTATTTGCTTTGATTTTTAAGAACTTATATGGCTGGGCAGCTTCCTGGACAGGTCACCCAACCCAGGATTGCTCTAACTTAATCACGCTTAACTGTAAAGCTTCCATCACTAGCCGCACGATTTTGCTCCAAAACACCCCTCTAAAGGTTTGGAACACATTTTCATTTATATGTCATAGGATCTACTCTTAACTTGTCCATATAAGACTATTTCATCACACTTATTCGTGTGGGAATTGCTTAGAAGTACTCTCTTGCTATCACCTCTCTCCCATGGGATACTCGGTATCTTCATTGAGATTTGTCCTCATCACAACTCAAATGCATGTGAACCTAACTCACATCCCACGTGACCTTTCCATGCATCATGGCTTGGAGGTCCGGATCAACTCTGATACTATATTGCAACATCTCGTGTTACAATTATAAAGGTATTATTTGCTTTGGCTTCTACTAGCTACTCAACTATGTTAGTTTCAAGAAGCCAAAGTGGGCATTATCTTTAGAGCTGAGACACATAATTAATGTTACAAGGTAGCAAACCCACAAGGTCCCTAATGTGATTTCTATGCAGGGCTTGTATCTTCTTTGTCATGTCATCTCTCGATCCATCATGTTGAAGTTTCATCTTAATTGATAAATGCAAAAACTCTGGATTAAAATTAATCATAAATACTTATAAGTTAGCAGATAGTCCTTTTATAGCTTTGAGTGTATAAAGGACGATCCCTGCCAATTCAATACTCTTTTTTTTTTTTTGTAATAGGTAAATTATCATCCTTTGTATATTATATATATATATATATAACCATACTAGAAAGATTCAAATTTATATATAATTTTATGCGAAAACTTTGAAAAAAACTTTAATTGATTATCAGACATGGAGTCATAAAATGATAAGCCTTTGAGAGAAGACTGACCCTTTCAAGTTTAAGGGCATGGCTGAGGTCCAGCTTGAAAGCATCATCTATGACAGACTTTGTATCTCAAAACCATATCCTTGTTGTTCAGCAAAATGGCATCAGCTAACTCTATGGCTTTGCTCAACACTTCACTGTCGTCTACAACATGGTTGACCAAGCCCCATTTCTCTGCCATCTCTGCCGACAATGGCTTGCAGGTGAGTGACACTTCTCGAGCCCGGTTCGGTCCTATAACTCGCGACAGCTTCTGAGAAAATCCCCAAGAAGGAAATATTCCAAACCGGAGCAATAAGTGAGAAACAGGAACATATGATGCAATAAGAACAAAATTGAACAAGTGCACAGAGAAAAAAAAAATTCAGAAATCTGATCCATCATAGCGTGATAAGAAGGAGATCGAAGCAACTGATATGGTCTTCTAGGAATGATCACAAAGAGAAAGAGCATAAGATAAACTATGCAATCTTAGTGGTGCTCTCCACTGCAATTTCAGTGTTGAGAGATTAAAACAACAACTATATGATCTCATATGTAGATCAAATTTAGTAGAGTAGAGATTTGATACTCTTCCATTTTTTTCCTGATATGTACATGGAATAGTAGTAGTTTATTTCTTGTTCGAAAAGAGTATCTATTAAATCAGTCAATTTCATATTTTTACCACGCTTTATTGTTGACGCTATGAAAATACGCTGCAGAAGATCAGTAAAGCAGTACAAATTATATTAGACAGCATTAACCTCCCAAAAATCAATCAAATCCCAGGAGCTAATGAAGTCGAGTCCAAATAAGATAACAAAACACTGTTAAAAAGAAGAAGAAAAAAACCTGAAAGGGTCTCAATGCCAAGTACAGTTTCTGTTATTCTTTACTGATAATAGTTGATACGGGACAAAAAAAAATGCAAATGATATTTTATATTTATATGCAATAAAATTAATTAAAAGGCTATTTTTAATTAAGTTTAAAATCATTTGTTCGAGTAAAAAATTTCTAACTAAGATTAAAGAAAATAGAAAGGATGAGATGAGGGAAATAGAGGTAAAAAATAATGGGTAAAGATCCTTCTAGAAGCTGCTTAAGAAGGTGAAAAGCAAGAGGGTTGATCAGCTGCGTTGTCCGGAGGGAAAGCACTATTGAGTGGAGCGAGCCGAATAGAGTAGGTTGGCTGACGACATAGAGCTGAACAAGTGTCGAATAGCTCTCTCGTATTGCGGCCTCAAGATTCCAAAGTCCCCTCACCATCATAAATATAGCTATTTAAAATGGAGAGGGGTAGGCGGTGATAGGTGGATTAGGTGAACTTCATTAATATTAATATGACTCTATGGCAATGGCAACAATGCATCTTGCCTATACCCATAATCAAACAATGCCTTAATAATGGTCACACCTCTCTAGCTCATGACCTAGGGGTTGTACAATAGGGGTAGCCTACGAACTGATTAATAGGTGCGTTTGGGCTAGGAACCTGTTCGAGTACTCTGTTCAATTGATACTGTCGAGCCGGCTTCTGGCTATTCGACTCTGGGACCCAATTTGACCAAATCTTTTGAATTGTTCGATAATGCAATTTGAGGGTTAGTGGACGAATTAGTCTTAAACCGCTACGTGTCAGATCAGATTGACATAACATACTTTTCCCTCAACAGTAATCTTTGGCATTAGTCGTGGAAAACCATACGCATATATGACAATCCATCACCTATGATGATTGACAAAGAGGAAAGTGGCAGAGATTGGAATGTTGGAAGAACTTGGTTTGTTTCATCGATAAACATAGACAAGTCAGCCTAACGACATGTGATGGAGATTAAACCATATTAGGAAGCAATAATTGCTCTTAAACTTATTATTATATTTTTCTTATTCATTAAATTTAATTAATTATTTTTATTATTCATTAAATTTAATTAATTATTTTTATTATTCATTAAATTTAATTAATTATTTTTATTATTCATTAAATTTAATTAATTATTTTTATTATTCATTAAATTTAATTAATTAATTTTTTTTTGGATGAACACTACTTCGTGTTAATTTCGTGTCAAACACTACTTTTGGATGAACACTACTTCGTGTCAAACACTACTTCGTGTCAAACACTACTTCGTGCAAGTTTTCTTACACCCTCATTACCCTGTACCATCCTTTCCAACGATGAAGCTAAAGGATGGGCAGCTCATTATAGGACACGTGTTATTTTGTGGTATGAAATAACGGGTACAGGACCTAACGATCCGGGTGCAAAATTTGGAGAAAATATTGATTAGAATTTGTATTTTCATATATTTTGGTGTATTTTTTTTTTTTTGTATTATTGCATGTACTCTTCCCTAAACATGGCTAAAATAATATTGGGTTCGTTCTGAAAAATATGTTTGTTTGCAAGTTATATATATAATCTCTTTTGCCACAAATGAAAAATTATTGCCAAAAAAAAAAGATTCATTTCTATTTTAAATAAATAATGTTAAATAAATTAATAAAGAACCAAAAAAAAGAATAAAAATAAAAATAAAAGACAAAAAATAAGTAAATCAAAAACTATTATAAANGGCCGAGTGGTGGTACAACACTAACTTTCATTCATCCACTAAGAACACTCCCTATAAAATAGTATACGGCCAAAAACCTCCACTACACATCCCATATATAGCTAGCAGCGCTTCAGTGGAAACTGTTGACAGGAGTTTGCAAGCCAGAGAGGAAATGCTTCGAGTAATAAAAAATCACTTACACCAAGCAATTAATCGAATGAAAGTATAGGCTGATAAACACCGAAGGGAAAGAGACCTTCAAGTAGGAGATTTTGCTTATGTCAAGCTACAACCATACAGACAACATTCCCTAGCCCGCCGGAAGTCATACAAGCTGTCACCAAGATTCTTTGGTCCTTTCGAAGTCTTAGCTAAGGTGGGCAAGGTAGCATACAAACTTAAACTACCTGAACATGCTAAACTCCACCCGGTGTTTCACATCTCACTCCTCAAGAAGAAGATAGGTAATGCTCCTGGAGGAGAAACACTACCTCTGAAAATAACATCTCAAGGTCATTTGTGTGTTGAACCAATGGCTATTCTCAAAAGGAGAACAATACTAAGAAGAAAACAATTCTTGGAGCAAGTGTTGATACAATGGAGCAACTCCAATAAGAACGACTGCAGTTGGGAAGATTTAAACTGGATTCGCCAGCAATTTCCCTCCTTCAACACTAATCCTTGAAGACAAGGATTTTTCAGGGGAGGGAGTAATGATAGAGTTAATATAATAAGTTTATAATATCATTTTAAATAATGCAGGTAGCAGAGCGGTTGAACCAGAGCACTGAACTGGGTTTGGGCAGTGAGCAGTTCACTACTTAAAAATAGGGTTGCAGAGGGAAACAGGCCGAAGAAAAATTCCAGCTCCTCTCTGCCTCCGCCTATCTTCTTCTTCCTCTCTTCCCTTGCTAATCTGTTCCTCTCCTTCTCAGTTCCTTTATCATTTATATTTCAATTTAGCTTACAATCTGCTGATGTTGAACTATAGCTGTCAATGGAATTCCATCATCAGACGAGTAAGCTAGTTGAGCGACTCCGGTCGGTTGATCGTGACCACGGCAACGCCGGAGGGCCGGCGCTCTAGGAGGATTGGCTTCCCGGCATCTAGGCGGAAGATCAGCAAGGATGACGGAGAGAGAGAGAGAGAGAGAGAGAGAGAGAGAGAGAGAGAGAGAGAGAGAGAGAGAGAGGGGGTATAGTTTTTGTTATTTTAGAAACTTTTAATATTAAAAATAATAATAATAAACATGATATGCGTAAATTCAAATTTTGAATATCAGGCCATAAAAAAAATGAATAACATTAATCCAAAATTTATATTAATAAAAAAAAATAGCCATTAATATTTGATACGGTAAATTACATCTAGGTTCCTGAGTTTAAAACTTAATAACGCACAGGTCCATGTTATAATATCGAAGTCCCTGAGTTTTAATAAATTATTAAATGAGTCTTTTTTTATTTTTATTATTAAATTTTTTAAAATTACCATTATACCCCTCCCCTCTCTCTCTCCCGTACGGTAGCCGGCGGGTCCGACAGCCACGTGGCGTGTGCGACCCTTCGGCGGGGGCACGACCAGCCGGCGGTCGCGCGGCCTCGCTCTTGCATGGGGATCGGGAGGAGAGAGAGATGTGCAGCCTCTCTCTCCTTCCGATCCCCGCACACCCGCAAGGCCGCGCGGCCGCCGGCAGGTCCTGCGGCCACGCGATGTGCGACCCACCTGTGGCCGAGAGGAGAATGAGTGAGGAAGGGATATAATGATAATTTTAAAATATTTTTAATAATAAAAAATAAAAAAAGAACCCATTTGACATTATATTAAAACTCAGGAATCAGATGTTTAATTTTAAAAAGGTAGATTTGCGCGTTATTAAGCCTTAAATTCAAAAATTTGTCTGTAATTTCAAGTACTATCATTATATAATCGTCAATTTTAAATGAATTAAATTAATATACATACTTATTTGTAATAATAATTAATAATAGAATAGATTTTATCTGCTCAACAAACAACTCGATTGTTGTCTATCAAAATTATTAATTCGCTCTATAAATGAGTCAAATTCTGGCTCATATTTGACACACGATGAAATAGAGCTCCAAAAAGGAAGACATAGCCTATTTAATTTCAAAACTCGTATTCGAAATGACTTTCTTATCAGCGAATTCAAGTATGCTTTTAAACAATATAACTTGTGAAATTCATTAGTTCAAATATTCATATTTCGATTTCATGTTTTATCGAATTATGATTTTTCATATAAAAATAGTTTTTCTAATATTTAATACTTCTTGAACTAATATTTCTCCATTGTATCATTGTATTAATTAAAATACTTAATAGAGACTATTTTCTCTAATTAATAAATTATTTTAAATATTATTTTTTTTAAAATATTTATTAAGTCTTTAAATTAGTTAAATTAATTCACTAGTCAAAAAATATCTTCTATTAAACTTTTTTTATTAATATTAAAAGACCAATTTCCATATTATCATAAATCAAAAAATTTATTTAATTAATTTAAAATTAGAGAAATTTAATTATAAATTGATTTAAATTAGAGAGATTTAATTAGTATTTGCCCTATCTTAATTGTTCCTATGCATGATCATGAAGTTCTTTATAAATTTTTTCAAAAAATATCCTTTATAAATTTAATTAATGTTAAATTCCCCAAGTTATTCTTTTATAAACTGGTATTTTGCCCATTTTTTTTATAAACTGGTATTTTAATTTTTGAAGGCAACATACTGATTTAGTATTTATCAAGCAAAAAAATTAAAATAATTTATTTAATATAAAAAATTAAAAACAATAATAAATTAAATTTTTCATAAATTACATAAATTTTATTATAAATAATTATATTTTATTTTATATTGTAGTTAAATTTTAATATAATTAATATTATTTTATATTTTACTTATTTTATAAGGCAAGGCTCAAACTCCATTTATTGATATGTAGAGTAATTTAAGTCTAAGATTTTGACTTTGAATCGACTCGATTAAACTCACATTCGATCTGGAGTTTGAAGGTTTATCTCCTGTGGATCAAAACCAACAAAATAAAAATATATTTTTAAAAAGTTTGGATAATAGTAATTAGATTTTTGTAGTTTGAGTTTACATTAAGTCTTTTGGTATTAATTAAAGTAATTAATAAATAATATTTTTTTAATTGATAAATTAATTTAGATTTTATTTTTTATTTAAAATATTAATTTGATCTTTAAATTAATTAAATTACTTTATTATTTAGAAAAAAAATGTCCATAATTCTTCTTTTTATTAATATTAAAAGATTTATTTATTATTTCAAATTAAAAGATGATCAGTATGTTCAAAAATTTAAATGGATATAAAAAAAATTAAAATA
>JAEMOT010002894.1:274352-291274 GCA_019297695.1 Apostasia ramifera
ATATATATTCCAATTTCTCTACCATATATAGATCATCAAAATAATATAGCTCACATTATCATAAATAAACTTATATTAAATTTCACCATTAATATATATATATATATATATATTTATAGAATTTAATATATGATAAAATTAAACTAAAAAGGGAAGCTTTAATTGATTGCTAATTTAAGTGCATGCAAAGGAAACTATTTATGATTGATTATCCGTAACTTTATAAAATAAAATGTTTAATCTTTATTTAGATACGAATTATTCAAATTTAACGGTAGAATTTGCAAACCCTAATCGGTAGCAATTTGCATGCATAAGGAAAACTTCAAACATCTATTTAAATTACAAACCTTATAATCTTTTCTGTTGTGGAAAATCATTCAATCCATTCAATATTATCATTGAAAGATCTCTAAGTTTATTGCAATTTAGTCATAAGTACTCTTATCAAATTTTATTTTCCTCCTATTAACACATTAGTTTTTGATTTTCATTTAAGTCCCATCTCATAAAAGCAGTGAGATTAACATTGGCTATAGAGGACTTAATTATAATAAATTCAGGAGTTGAGACCTTTAATCAATCTTGTTAGGACTGCTACATCTGGATCCACGCCACCTCATCTGGAGCGTACACGTGGAGGCTCACGCGGCATCAACGTCACAGGCGCTCAATGTCTAACAGAGAGGATACCACGTCGAGGACACAGCAGGTTGAAGAGGCCAAGGCGAAAGGATCACGTCGAACTGACGCCATGTGAAGTATGGGAGCTCATACCGCATTTAGGAGATATGGTCCTCCCTACCTTCCCCAGACAGTAACGTCCGTACATCGTATAGCCGGGGCCATTGCATGATTGCCTTGCAGGCATTATTGGTCTAACTCCAGAGATGAAGCCCATCCCGTTGAAGTGACCCCACGGATTACATCAGGGTATAGAAATCTCATTGTATCAGAAAAAAAAGAACCTTTTTTCTCTCAAGTCTTTAATCCTCTCTCTCGCTCATTATTGTATTTTCACAAACAACTTTGCATTAGTGAAAATCTTTGAACTCTCCTTGTAAGGGAGATGTGGTTTTTCCGCTCAATCAGTTTTCCATATAAAAATTCTTTTTTGTTCTTCTGGCTGTTTTCTTGCCACAACAAGGACTTTAGGGCCATGGATGTAATTTACACTGTATATTAAATATAAATATACGTTGTGCAAGGACATTTAACACATTAGTTTTTGGTTTTCATTCAGGTCCCATCTCATAAAAGCAGTAAGATTGGGCAGGAGATCATGACCCAAGAGGACCTGATTATAATAAATGCAAGAGCTGAGACCTTTAATCAATCTTGATAGGAGATTAGGGCCTTGTATGTAATTTACACTACATATTATATATAAATATACATTGTACAAGGTCATTTATGGCCAAGGCCCTTCATGGCTCTTTTGCTCTTCGTCCCTTTCCTTCTTCTAAGGGCTCCGCTCGCCGGCGCCTCCGTGCCGGTGGAGCTGACGGTAGTCGTCGACAGCAAAGGCGGCGGCAACTTCACCTCCGTTCAACAAGCCATCGACTTCATCCCCGCCGACAATCAGCGCTGGACGAAGATCCACATAACGGCCGGCGTCTACACGTAAGCTCACCGCCGGAGAATCTCCGGCGATCTTTTCCGTCCATTCTTACCCACTGATCCGATGCAGGGAGAAGGTGACGCTGCCTTGGAGCAAGGGGAAGGTTCTGATCGAAGGAGAAGGACCTCAGGAAACGACGATCCAGTGGGGCGCCTACGCCGACGGCGGCATGCTACTGGATGCCGCCGGAATGTTCTGGAGTTCGAATACGTCGGACACCGCCACCTTCACGTCGGAGCCCGACGACCTCGTCTTTAAAGGGATCACTTTTAAGGTCCATTTCCAGCAATATTTTTTCTTATAAAATTATAAAATAATAATAATAATAATAATAATAATAATAATAATAATAATAATAATAATATACATAATTAAAAAAAAGGATATATGAGTAAATTTCAATTAATTATTTCTATAATATTTTCACTTAATTATTACATTAACTTGATCCAATGACAAATATCCTTTTGCTTACTAACAATAAAATTTATGGTTATAATTTTAATGTGCATATTAATTTATTCCACATTTTCTCTTTTGCAAATTAAATAATATATCATTAAGATTCATATAATTTAATTGTAAACCTTGAGGAAAATTTAGAAAATCATAAACTTATCACAATTATGAGTAAACTTAAGAAACTGTTAGTAATTAATTATCTTGTTTTGGATAATTTCTTTTATCCACAAAATACTTGTCATTTTATATAATATTCCACATCACACTTAAAATATATAAAAATTATCTTCATATTAATTATAGCATTTATTTTTTTTTCTAAATATGTCTAAGTATTGAGCTAGTAATCATAAATGTAAAGTCAGCGATATTACATGATGCTGAATATTGACCTATAAAATAGAAACACACAAATAAGATAATTATCGCAGAAATAATGATGCTAAAATGAATGAGTATATACTGTGAAAAAATTTGAGTGTTCTCAATTAAAGATAAGTTTAGAGAGAATCGATTTAGATGATTTAGACATATAAATTATAGGATGATAAAAATTTTAGTGAAGAAATTTTAATTATTGGATTTTATTTATGTAAAAAGAGAGAGAGGGAGGCTTAAAAAATATGGCAAGAAACTATAATGCATGATCTTAAATTGCTACCTTGGAGTTGAATAAATATTTATTATTTGATAGAGTGCGATAAAAATAAAGAATTCTTATTGCTGACTCCACCTAGTGGGATAAAAGCTTAGTTTGTTATTGCTGTAATATGCTGAAGTACATGCTTATATCTACTAATTAGATGATTTAAAGTTAAGGGTGTTAATATGGATCGAAAATCGAAAATCGATCGAAAGTTGAATCGATTTTACATCGAGTCGATCTAAACGAGCTAACTAATGAGCCAAAAGTTCGGCTCGGTAATAATTTTGAGCCGGGGTAGGCTCGACTCGATCCAGCTCGAAATCGGCTCGTAATAAAATACATGTTATATACATAATACTTATATATATATATATGTTATTATAAACCGAGCAGATCTCGAGCCGGATCCAGTCGAGCCTAACCGACTCGAGATCGGTTCGAAAAAAATTGAGATTTTATCATTTCGAGCAACTCAAAAAAATGATTCGAAATCGGCTCGAATTCGATTGGAATTGACTCGAGTCAGCTCGAAGTCGAACCCAATCGTCTTCGAGCTGATTTCGAGTTGATTGATGTGTGATAGATCCGATTTCGAGCTGGTATTGGCTCGGCTCGAAATTAGATCGATAACATGGAATATTATATTAAAGTTGATTAATTAAATACATGCATATATACGTATTGTATTTGCAGAATACGTATGAAGAGATTGGAAATCTGAAGATCGGAGTCGCCATGATGGTGTTGGGCGACAGGGTTTCCTTCTACAGCTGCTCGTTCGTCGGCGTTCAAGATACGCTGTACGACCTCCAGGGCCGGCACTACTTCAAGGATTGCATGATTCAGGGCGCCGTCGACTTCATCTTTGGCTACGCCCAAACCATTTACGAGGTGCGTAAATATTGTAGGTAACATTCGTTTTTAAGCCTGTCAATTGATCGGATTTCAATTACGAATCGGATTCTTCAATCCGAATTTCACGTAATTAAGTTGTTGCCGTAAAAATTTAAATTGAATTCGAGTTTTTGGATTTCGAGTAGACTTAAAATTTTTTACTTAAACTTTCGGTTAATGGCTCGAGTCATTGATCGACAAAAACAGTTAAAATTGGGTCGTTGTTGACTTCATCTTTGAGTGTGTTCAAATCGGTTATGAGGTACGCAAATGTGGAAGACATTCGGGCAGTCAAAAGGGTCGGGTTAGAATTGAGTTGAATTTTGAGTCGAGTTGAAATTTTTTTTTGCCAAACTTTCAATTGATGGTTTGAGTATGCAAATGTGAAGTTTTTTAAATAACAAAAGCTAACAATAGGATAATATTTCTCCTAGAAAATTATTATGTAACCCAATAAATTGACTCATAAATTGATCCATCATGATTTAAGATTTTAATACACTGAATTATCTAGTGGATTTATGAGATATGTATTTTTTTCCTATAAAATAAATAGAGATAATTACACTCAGGTCCTTAAGTTTTAAGCTAATATTGCACAGGTCCATATTTTTGAAATTATAACATCGGGTTCCTAATATTTAAGAAATTAACAAAAGAAACTTTTTTTTTTATTTTTTTGTTATTAAAAATATTTTATAATTACCATTATGCCCCTCCCATCTCTCTTTCCTCCCGATCCAGCGCACGCGCGCGGCCGCTGGCGAGTCGCGCGGTGATTGCTCACGTGCCGCGCGGCTGCGCAAGCTGCCGACTGCCGNCCGCTGGCGACCATGCGGCCTCAACCGTGCGCCGGGATCGATCGAGAGGAGATTGAGAGAGAGGCCTCTCCCTCTCTCTCTCTCCTTTGGACAATTGAGCACGTGCGCGGCCGTGAGGCTGCGCAGCGAGTGTGCAGTTGTCGTGCGACTGCGCAAGCCGCCGGCAGCTGTGCGGCCGTGTGGCCATGCGCGTGCGCTGGATCGGGAGGAGAGAGAGAGAGAGAGAGGGCTCTCGATCCAGCGCACGTCTGTGGCCGCGCGGCCGTCGCGGCTCCCACTGCGTGTGAGCAACCGCCGCACGACTCGTTGGTGACTGCGCGCGTGAGCTGGATGGGGAGGAGAGAGAGATGAGAGTGGTACAATGATAATTTTAAAATATTTTAATAATAAAATAATAAAAAAGACTTATTTGATAATTTCGTAAACATTAGGGACCCTAATGTTAATTGTGGACCTGTACGATATTAGCTTTAAACTCAAGGACCTGGTTGTAATTATCCGAAATAAATATATTATTAGATGAATAATTAACAGAAGAATGTAATATGATTAAAAAGAAACTGAATCAAAATTTTTACTTGTTTGGGTCCATGCTGACCCGCATTTAACTCGATGAATATATAAATGGAGTGAGTCGAATTTCGGTCAACTCATTGACAGGCCTAAATGCATATGGATATGTTGATCGAGTTTTAAGTTGGATTTGAGTTTGATCTGTTGATGACCTGCTCTTGAAGGACTGTTATTTGGTAACCGTACCGGGTCTACCCGTACCCGGTTGGGTGACTGCAAATGGGCGGGCCGGGCCGGATCAGCCCGGCGGGTTTGTGTTCAAGAATTGCTGGTTGTATGGGGGATCAAAGGTTTATTTGGGCCGGGCCTGGGGAAGCTATTCAAGAGTCATATTCTACAACACTAACATGGCTGATATTGTCGTGCCTCAAGGTTGGGATAGTTGGTTCACACCAGATAAAGGGTACTCTCTCTCTCTCTCTCGCGCGCAATTATTTGAGTCTAGCCAGCAAATAGAGGGCCGCCACGTCATCACTGGGTGCCACCCATTGCTGATGTGACACCCACTATTAGTCTGCTGAAAATCTAATAAAACTTTCTAACTCCATATATTTTTATTTCTCTCTTTGGTATCTCTTTACTTCCAATAACTAATTATATGTTAATTATTTTGTTTATTAATATTTTTAACTCTCTCTCTCTTGAGCAATTATTTAGGTCCAGCCAACAAATAGAGGGCCGCCACGTCAGCACTAGGTGCAACTCATTGCTGATTTGACACCCACTATTAGTCGGCTGAAAACTTAATAAAATTTTCTAACTCCATATATTTCTATTTTTCTCTCAGATATCTCTTTCCTTCCAATAACTAATTATATCTTAATTATTTTGTTCATTAATATTTTTAACTCTATCTCTCTCTCTCTCGAGCAATTATTTGGGTCCGGCCAGCAAATAGAGGGCCGTCATGTTAGCACTGGGTGCAACCCATTGCTGATGTGACACCCACTGTTGTCAGCTGAAAACCTAATAAAATTTTCTAACTCCATATATTTCTATTTTTCTCTCCGATATCTCTTTCATTTCAATAACTAATTATATGCTAATTATTTTGTTTATTAATATTTTTAGGATAGAAAAATTATTATAGTTGGTTCACGCCAGATAAAGGGTACTCTCTCTCCCGCGCGAAATTATTTGGGTCTAGCCAGCAAATAGAGGGCCGCCACGTAAGCACTGGGTGCGACCCATTGCTGATGTGACACCCACTATTAGTTGGCTAAAAACCTAATAAAAGTTTCTAACTCCATATATTTCTATTTCTCTCTCCAATATCTCTTTCCTTCCAATAACTAATTATACGTTAATTATTTTATTCATTAATGTTTTTAAGATAGAAAAATTATTTGAATTTTGAAAGATTTTTTGTAGTTCGAGGTAACTAATTATAAGTTGATCCACACTATAGTTTTAAGTTTGAGCCAAAGTATAATTTTGTCAATTTTAACTGAATCTCAAAAGTTCAGCAGAAACTAACTGAAATCGTGAAGCTTCACGCGAGATCGAAGAACTTATATGAATTTTTTTATAGGTTCACATGTTAAAAAATAATTGAAAATCGAAGAATCGAACCGAAATTAAAATTTAGGTTAGCCAAACTAACGGTTATAAATTTGGTTTTTATTTTGGGTAATTTTTAATTTTCGGTTTTCTAACCTGAACAATTGAAGGTTAACCAAATTAACCGAATATCTTAACATACTTTAATTAATTTAATAAGATAAATATCACTAAATTAAAAGTAATTGATTATTAATTAAAATTTAAGTATATCTTGTTATAAGTTAGTATTATGATTTTAGTAACAATTTTTATTATTAAAGTTTATTTTTATATTACTATATTTATTAAATTTTATTATGTTATGATATAAATTAAAATAAAGAATATTAGTTAATCTAACTAAATTAACGATTAATTAATTATTCGGTTAGCCTATTAATACAATTTTTTTTAATGCTACGCCGAAATTGTTTCCTGATTTTTTTATATTTATATAAAAACATGTCAAAAAATTCTAAATTGCTAAAGAATCCGTGAAATTATGAGTTTTTTAAATATCAATAATTTTAAAATTTTGATTTTTTTTAAAATATTGCATTAAAGGTTTATTATTTTCATTAACTATATATTAATTAATTAACAAAATGACATAACTAAAAGATCTTATAAAATTTATGGATTTGAAAAAAATAATAAAAAAAATAAAAAAAATATGGATTTAGTTGATAAAAATATAGAAATCTGGAGCAATTTATTAACTGTCTAAACCTATGAAGTCTTATATATAATTTTACCTGTTAACTTTTGGCTTGAGTTTGGGTTCCTTCTGTTGGCATTTTTACACAAAGGGGGCTAGGTTTGTGCTTAACTATAATTAACCACTAATTCATGAAAAGCTTTTATATCGAGTTGATAGGTTAACCTAATCCCAACTCATGTAAGTTAGCTTAATCGCGTTACATTTAAGTTAAGCTTTTTTCTATGTTCAATTTTAAATTCAACCCATTGACTCGCATAGTGAATGATATTTTTGTTTAATTAGGGCAAGTACGACTTATGGGGAGGTGGGATGCACCGGACTGGGTTCAAATGGTCAGTTTCGAGTTTCATGGGAGAAGAAGTTGAGTCCAGATTTCGTGCGGCAACTTACTGACATAACTTATATTGATCCCCAAGGCTGGCTTGCAAATCAAGCCTGGGCTTGACAGAAGCTTAAATGCACATCAATTATAAATGTTTCAAATATTATTTTCATTATTAATTAACTTCTTGGTTTCTTGTAGCAATAATTTTTAATTTTATGTATTATTCGAGTACACATCGATGAAGTGAAATATTTGGTACTGAAGTAGATATGCCTAAGCCAACAGATATATCGAGGCACGAAGAATCTGATTAGATTGATAGACTATTTCAGGAATCGATGCCTACAGGTCAGAAGTCAACCTGTCGTACCGTTGAACAACGCAAAATATGAAGAAAAAAAAATTGTTTCATTTCACATTTGTTTTCATTATGCATGTTACATGCACGGCTGAGATTAATTCCAAATAGTTATGAAGTTCACAAATTATAATTTCATTACTTCATTTTTTTAATAATAATTTCACAATAATACCATTTATTTAATATTTAATTATTATGATGGAAATTTATAAGCTTTATGTTGAGATGCGTCTAAAAGTGGCCTTCACCGCCGCCGCCACCGCCTTCTCCGCCGCCGAACCCTCCGCCGGAGCCTCCACCAGCTCCACCGCCAAGTCCTCCCCCACCGCCTGCACCTCCTCCGAACCCTCCGTCGCTTCCATGGCCGCCACCTACGCCGCCGCAAAATCCGCTACCGCCGCCTTTACCTCCTCCGAAGCCTCCACCGGTTCCGCCACCTTCACCGGCGCCGCTGCCCAAAACCCCACCGGCTCCGGCTCCGCCACCAGCTCCACCACCAATCCCTCCGCCTCCACCAGCTCCACCACCACGACCGCCGCCTGCTCCCCCACCAAGTCCACCGCCGCTATCGGCTCCACCACCAAGACCGCCGCCGCCGCCGGCTCCACCACCAAGTCCGCCGCAAATCGAGTTCCTTTATATACCAATACTGAAATTGAATAAAAAAAACTCAATTTAAATTTGTCATTCGATTAGAGCAACAAATTAAAAGGGTGGCATTAAACTTTAAATTATTTATAATGAATTTAAATATCAAGAAATTAAGACTAAAGACTAAGAATAAGAAAAATAAAGTTACCAAATTATAATTTTTTAAGACTTAGAACGTAATAGAATTTGAGAGATGAGATTATAATTTTAGTTGTATGAAATTTGGACATAAAATCACGAGTAAGATAAATTAGAAAACCAAATTATTATTCTTTAGAATCTAAGACTAAAACTCAGAGAAATCAAAGGATGAAATTATAATTTTTATTTTAAAGATTTCATAGCTAAGACTAATAATAAGACAAATTTGAAGACTAAATTGTAATTTCTCAGAGCTTATGAAGTATACTAAAAACGATCAATGAACCAACTTATAATTTTTATAGTAAGAAGTTAAGATCTTAGTTTAAGAGAAATAAGAAGACTAAATTACTATTTGCGTTGTGGAGAATTAGGACCTCCGATGAAATTTAAGAGAAATTCAGGGCCAAATTATAATTCCGTACGACCAAAGACCAACACTAAAAAAAGTTAAAAGACTAAGTCCTGTTTGGCGTGAGGACCAAAACATGAGTAAAACTGGACCAAAATGGTACTAATTTAAAAAACAATAATAATAATAATAATAATAAATAATTTTTTAAAATTATTCTACACAAATTTAAATATAAAAAATATTATTTTACTTTACATACTCAACAATTTAAAATAAAAATATCAAATTTATTTCACATTCTAGACTAAAATATTCAAATCAAGTATTTTGATCTAAGATGTGAAATAAAGTTTATATTTTTATTAAAAATTATTTAGTATGTGAAGTAAAATATTTTTTTATATTAAAATTTGTGAAGAATAATTAAAATAATTTATTTATTATTATTATTGTTATTTTTTAAACTAGTACTATTTTAGTCCTGTTTTGGTCCTCACGCCAAACAGGGCTTAAATTATACTTTTGGGTACAAAAAATTAGGAATTAAGAGGAGCTCTAAAAGAGAAAAATTATAATTTTTAAGGACTTAATATAAAGTTAAGAAAAATTAGGAAATTCAATTATAATTTTTATTTATTTTTATTAAACTAGCCAATAATAATATTTGCAAATGCTTAAACATATATGAAAAAAATACAAATAAATGGTGATTAAAATTGATGAAATTCTTTAAAATTAAAAGGATTCACGCAAAAAATGTTCTGGAAACGAGAGACTCAGATAGAATATTTTTTTTCGTGAACCTATATAAAATAGAGAGTATGTTAAAGGGACCATGTTGTAATTAACCCAATTTTTTTATTATCTAAGTGAATTGAGGATGATATCACATTTTTTATTATTGAACTAAAGTGAAGCAAAAGGCAGAGTTGATAGCTACTTTGTGTAGTAATATGTGGATTCTTATGCTATAAAATATTTTCAATGCTCTTAAAAATGTGAATGTAAATTTTGTGAAGAAAATGTGTGTGGTGTAATTTGTGTGGCATGCAGGTAAATGCCCCAAAAAATTATGAAAATGAAAATATATACTATGCTCGAAGTGGATATCATTTTATAAAAGAATGGCAGAGGTGAGCAGTTGTCGGGTATTAAGACTATCAACCAAAATATTATTGGGAGAGGGATTCGCTTATTTATGTGGTGCGTCTGCAAGAAATATATTCCAACTCTCCACAACCTCGAAAGAAAGAATATTGTGCAAACTTGTCATCAATGCTTGCTTTGCTTCAAGGACGAGAAAACCCCTACCCATGTGCTACGTGATTGCAAATATGCTAATCGAGTTTGGTCATTAGTAGGGGGATTCAATAACCATCACCTCAAAAAACTTTACCGATGGGTCCATGATGCACTTAATCTAAACCTTATTTTCTCAGCTGCGCTATTTGCAATCATCACTTGGGCTATCTGAAATGAGAGAAACTCGGTCCTAGTAAGTTGAACCAAAAGGGCATCAGATGCGATTTTAGTGTATGCTTCTTTGGCATACACAGTAGCTCAATGCTTGGAGGAGAACTAATCCCAATACTCTTATAATACCTGGTGGCTGCCCTTGCCCCTAAAGTTGATCATTAAAGTCAACTTTGATGCCGTGCTAGATGAACATTAGGGGCAAATGGGATTTCGAATGGTAGCCTGTGATCATAAAAGTATTGCACACTTATGCTTACCTTTCACGAGTTATGGGCTTAGGGACGCCTATCATGCGGAGATATTGGCAGCAAAACAAACAATCCTCTTAGCTAAAAGGTTAAATTAAAAGCACACCATTATAGAAGGAAATGCCAAGAAGGTCATCATAGCTTTCCATTCAAATGATTTGGAGTTTTCAATCTTCAAACCTCGCTTTATTTCTTTAATAGCAGAAGTGGAGAGAACGTGTAATCTAAATTAGTCATTTACTCGCTATCAGTACAATCAAGTTGCTCACAAGTTTACTCAATACACCAAAGTACTCCAAACATAAAGAAAAGGGCAAATGACCTTTCGAATTTCATCGCCCATAAGATTTCTTTGGATAAAAGATCATGTATTTCATCTCTCCTTAAAGAGCAAATTGCGTATAGGCTATTTGGGTATTTAGATTCTTGCACATTTTGTCCATGAAATGTGAAAAATTATACAAAAGTCCCTAATTTTAAAAGTTTCATTGCCTCTAGTCCATTGGTCAATTTCTTGTGTTAAATTCGCATAGACTACAACTTTTACCTATTTTGTTTCAAGCGTCTAAACTTGCCCATTACCGTCTCCTTAAGGATCCTGACTTCAATGATTTGATGCCCTTGGATGATTGCCTCCCCCATTGTGATATCCCGAAATTTGAATTGAGGTTTAAAATTTTAAACTGATTTGGACTGAAAATGAAAAATTTTGGACCTAAAAATAATAATTTTGAACCTAAAAATAATAATTTTGAACCTACTTAAAAGAGAATGAAAACAAGAAGACTAAATTGCAATTTCCCAAAATGGGATAAGGACAGCCGCGGAACCTCCTTCGCCCGCCCTTTTTCCCATTTGCCGCGTGTACTTGGAGAGAGAAAAAGAATCTCTCTCTCTCTCCCTCTCTGTTTCGCCCGCACTCGCTAGCAGCGGAAGCAGCGGCTGCAGCTGTCGCAAGCTCCGGCAGCAGGAGAAGGAGAAGAAGAAGAAGAAGAAGAAGAAGAAGTGGAAGAAGAGGAGAGCTAGACAGGATTTCCAAGCGTTGTTTAACGATTAATCGGTAGATAATTCTTTTCCTAAAATTGATGTTGAATTATTATTAAGTGTGAATATAATTTAATATTACGAGAATATAAAGTTATGTTATTATGCCATATATGCTGTTAATTGAACAAGAGAATGAGTATGATTTGTTGGTCTATGAGGTGATGTGGTACTAATGAATTTTTTATATACCAAGAATCGATGAGTGCGGAAAGTTGCCTATTATGTGTTATTTCGACGAGGGCGGGGAGTGTACGCCGGGAGATGTCCTAAAGTGAAATCTCCGATGCAAGATGCGGCTCCTGTCAGGGCTCTAGCTGTAGAAACTTTTGTCAGGCTTTTAGGTGAAGGGATATGAAAATAATAGATCCACATCACTAAACAGAATAATATTATGTTATGATAAAATGAAATAAAGTGAGTCAATGATATGTAAATTATGATGATAATTATGTATATGAGGCATGTTATATTTTATATATTATTCAGATAATTTTAATGTAAAGCATGTTGTGCAAATTTATTTATGATAATTATTTATTTATGTATAAGAATATCAAGAGCAAGATGATATATATTTTAAGCATTATTGAGTTGTTTACTAAGTTTAAAGGCAGATTATGATCTGTGAATTTGAAACAACTAAGTGTGATTATAAAGATATTTTAAAGATCAATAATGAATTAAAAAGGATTTCTTGTCACGTTTATGTCCTTGTCTATGCTCGAGCCATACCATGTGACTTGGTAACCTGCCAAATATTGAGAATGGTTGCCGTGATATATTAACAACCTGCCACTATAAGGGATAGTTGTATATGTTATGTGAGTCTTCTATATATGGGGTATAGGAGTTGCCAAGGATCCTATGTATATGTGATGTAAAAGAGAAAGTTGTGACATAATTCAAGAAATCGGGATTCGAAAAATAAAAATATAAAGAATAAAAAGGATTTGCAGCATATTATTACTATTGTATGATTTCACTTGTATCATTTTATTATAATATCTGAGCATGTTTTGAATAATCATGTTTTATATTGGATATTATCTTACCTACTGAGTTTGTATTAATAGACTCCTGTCATTTTTGGTGGTAGGTATGAGATAAAAAGGATCACAGGACATGGTGTGAGGTATCACAGGTTGCGGCAGGAAATATGAATATTTTAATGTTATGAGATTAAAGTTTAAGTTTGACGCCTTGGTTGCTGGTGGCTTGGGCCTGTGTAAAAGGGCGATTGGGTGCCGGCAGCCGGGACGTCACAGATGGTATCAGAGCAGTTGCGAATCTATACGGAGATATGGGTAGATGTAGTGGGCTGCACTCACAAATTACTGTGTATTGAAATTTGGAAAAATTGAGTAATGATTAAAAGAAAGTTAAAAGTGATAAAATATTTTCTAGAGATTGAATATGAATATTTTGCTGATAATTTATGTGATTGATTAATAGAAGAAATATCGAGATGACAAATAAAGATTTGATGTTGATAGAAAAATATAAGACCAAGTTTGAAGAAAGAATTCGACAAGAAGGGAAAGAAAAGCTAACAGAAAATGAGAAGTGTCGGATTTATATTGAAGGTTTACCTACACCAATGCAGGATACTTTAAAAGCACAACAATATATAGAGTTTGATAAATTAGTAGAAAATTCTAAAATTGTAGCGTCAAATCTGCTTATAAGTAAAGCAAGGGAATGTCTTAGAAGTGAAAGAGTGATAATTAAGATGTAATATGTGATATTTTTGTTAATCTGTAATACAGATGATATTTTAGTTATACAAATGAGTACAAATGATGTGAATTAATAATATTTTGATTATACAAATAATTTTGAATGCTGCTGAGTTATATTTCTTATGCCAAGTTGAAAATCAAGTGAAAAATAAAGAGTAGAATAATGTGAATTTGATCTAATTTTGAGTTATTTACCAAGTTAAAAGACATTTTATCCGTGAAATTTGAGAATGGTTGTAGACGTCGCACTCCTCCATTTGTGAAGTATTGTGGATGCCAGGAATTTTATGTATATGTGTTGATATAAGAGATAGTTAAGACATATCTCAAGAATAAAAGATGGACACGAATAAGTTATACTGTATAATAAAAGACAGTAATTATAATTTCGAGGACAAAATTTTTAAAGGTGGGGAGAATTATGACATCCCAAAATTTGAATTGAGGTTTAAAATTTAAAACTAATTAGGACTAAAAATGAAGGTTTTTTTACCTAAAAATAATAATTTTGGACCTATTTATAAGAGAATGAAAATAGGGGGACTAAATTATAATTTCCCAAAATGGGATAAGGACAGCCGCCTTCGCCCGCCCCTTTTCCCGTGTGCTGCTTGTGCTTGGAGAGAGAAAAAGAATCTCTCTCTCTCCCTCTCTGTTTCGCCCGCACTCGCGCTCGCCTCTGCCCGTCCGCCTGTTCCGCTGAGCCAGCAGCGGAAGCAGCGGCTACAGCTGCCGCAAGCTCCAGCAGCAGGAGAAGGAGAAGAAGAAGAAGAAGAGGAGAGCTAGACAGGATTTCCAAGCATTATTTAACAATTAATCGGTAGGTAATTCTTTCCCTAAAGTTGATGTTAAATTATTATTAAGTGTGAACATAATTTAATATTACGAGAATATGGAGTTATGTTATTATGCTATGTATGCTGTTAATTGAACAAGAGAATGAGTGTGATTTGCTGGTCTGTGAGGTGATATAGTACTAATGGATTTTTATATACCAAGAACCGACGAGGGCGAAAAGTTGCCTATTATGTGTTATTTCGACGAGAGCAGGGAGTGTACGCCGGGATTGAAATCTCTGATGCAAGGTGCGACTCCTGTCAAGGCTTTTAGAATAACAAGCTGTAAGAACTTTTGTCAGGTTTCTGGGTGAAAGGGTATGAAAATAATAGATCCACATCGCTAAACAGAATAATATTATGTTGTGATGAAATAAAATAAAGTGAGTCAATGATATGTAAATTATGATGATAATTATGTATATGAGCATGTTATGTTTTATATATTATTCAGATAATTTTAATGTAATGCATATTGTGCAAATTTACTTATGATAATTATTTATTTATGTATAAGAATGTCAAGAGCAAGATGATGTATATTTTAAGTATTATTGAGTTATTTATCAAGTTTAAAGGCAGATTATGATCTGTGGACTTGGAACAACTAAGTGTGATTATAAAAATATTTTAAAAATTGATAATAAATTAAAAAGAATTTTTTATTGCATTTATGCCCCTGTGTATGCTCGAGCCATGCCATGTGACTTGATAACCTGCCAAATGTTGGGAATGATTGTCATGATGTGTTAACAACCTGCCACTACAAGGGATAATTGTATATATTATATGACACTCCTCCATATGTGAGTTGCCAAGGATCCTATGTATATGTAATAAAAAAGAGGTAGTTGTGACATAATCCAAGAAATGGAGCCCGAAAGATAAAAGTATAAAGAATAAAAAGGATTTGCAGTATATTGTTACTATTGTATGATTTCACTTGTATCATTTTATTATGACATCTGAGCACGTTTTGAATAATCATATTTTATGTTGGATATTATCTTACCTACTGAGTTTGTATTAACAGACTCCTGTCATTTTTGGTGGCAGGTATGACATAGGAAGGATCACGGAACATGGTGTGAGGTATCACAAGTTGCGGCAGGAAATGTGGATGTTTTAATGTTATGAGATTAAAGTTTAAGTTTGACGCCTCGATTGCTGGTGGCTTGGGCCGGTGTAAAAGGGCGATCGGGTGCCGACAGTCGGGACGTCACACCCATATGTCAGACTGAAAAACTAAATCATATAATCAATTCTGAATTTTTTAGGAACCAAAACTAACTCGAACCAATTTAGGCTTGAACCAAATTTATCGGTTCAGCTTGGTTTCAGTTCAGTTCTCAATTCTTCAGTATTATTGCATACTCCTACTGGGGAGATGACTAAAAGTTGTAATAACTATTGTCATAAATAGATGAGTACTTTTTCTATTTATGCCTAAAAAAAAAATTCATATGTTATTTAAAAATTATGATAATATTATTTGATCTTCATCTTCTTATTGGATAAGAAGTGGACCATATTATATATATGGTTATAATGTGATAAATATAAAATAAAATTTATTATTTATTAGAATTACTGTAAAATATGAAATAAATTTGATAATTATATAAAAATATGTTTAATGAGAATAAGTTATTATTTTATATTAAAATTTAGGATAAGTTATATCTAGATCCTTGACTTTAACGCTTAATAACGTACAGGTCCATATTTTAAAATTATAACATTGGGGTCCTTGAGTTTTAATAAATTAACATTGGGGTCCCTAAGTTTGATGCGAACGTCGAACCCCCAGGTGGCCGTGCAGTCTCGCGTGTGCACGGGGAACGACAAGAGTTAAAAAGTTTTAATAATAAAAAAATAAAAAGACTTATTTAATAATTTATTAAAATTCAGAGACTCGATGTTATAATTTTAAAAATATAGATATGTGCGTTATTAAGCGTTAAACTCAGAAACCTGAGTGTAATTTTCCCTAAAATTTATCTAAAATGTATGCTAAATAAATTTATTTTGACAAACAGCTTTGTATGATGATGTGATTTTTTTTTAATGAAATGATGATGTGATCATGTGAATGTTGGTGACAAAAAAGTTAAATGACATTTTGTCATCTAACAAAAAAAATTTACATAATCTTTTTTTTTTATTTTGCAAATTTGAAACAGGATGAGCTTGTGAAGATTTTAAAATTATTGGAAAACACATTTTTATTAAAAAAATCAGAATAACTAATTTAAAATTATAAAATTTGATTTAGTGGATAATCTAAGGGACCATTTTTATATTATATATCAAGTTTTTTAATAATAAAATAGATTGCCTTCGGGTGTAATCTTTTAGAAATCTCAGCTAAAAATTAAAAGATATATTTGATAAAATTATATTTAAGTTATCAAAATACTAAAAATCATATATATATATATATATATATATATATATATATAT
>JAEMOT010002894.1:291559-305836 GCA_019297695.1 Apostasia ramifera
ATATATATATATTTGATCAGTTTAATTTAATTTTAAAAAGTCATATCATATTACATATAATTAAAATTTAATATTAAAAATTAATTATATTTCACATAATATGTAATTTAAAATAAAAATAACTTTATTTTACATCTTGTACATATATATTAAAATAATAACTAATTTATATTATATTCTCTATATATCTTAACATAATAATTAATTTTATTTCACATCATTCATAATTTTTAATAAAAAAATATTTTTATCTGTTTAAAATAAAAAAACGTTTTACTGACAACTATTTTAACTATTTTTAAATAAATTTAAACTACAATGCCCAATAAATCATAGAAAATACTATTGTTAAATATAAATGTATATCCATAAATATATATAATTATAAATTTACATAAATACCCTTACATTTTTATTATACAAATTTATTAATATGAATTTATTTTGCATATATACAAAAATATAATTAAAAATAATCTAATACATATCTAATTAAACCAATTATATAAAGTAGTTATATAACATAATAACTTTTTTTTTCAAATGATTCTGCTTTTTATATATAGCACATTTTAACATCAGTTTACTAAATAAAAAGGTATTTTTTTATAGCTATACTTTTACATACACTTATGCGACATAATACTTTTTTTCATAAAATCGTAAAACAACATATTTTAAGTCTGATAACTCGACTTGCCATTTTATTGGTCGTGTGTATCGCACGACTTACACTTTTAATTTTATAGGGATAATTACCTGCATGCCACACCATTTCACTTTATTTATGCGTTATCTATCCATTCTTAATTCGTTAATTACATTATGCACACTCAAAATATTATAAAATCTTATATACACACACTTAAGTTAAAATTTAGTCAAAATCTATTTGAAAAAAAAAAATTTGTTAGTAAATTATTAAAATTACATTTTTATCCTTACCACAACCTAAACATCAAAGTTTTAAGATTTTCACTCAAAATATATTTAAATATTCTTAAAATAATATGATGAACGGTTCAGATTTTTTTTAACCTAACCATAGTTAGGTTATTGGAAAATTATAATTGCTCATTATGATGGAAACAAGTGAAAGTGTGGGTATGTAAGATTTTAAAATATTTTGAGTGTGCATAGCGTAATTAACTAAGAATGGATAGGTAATACATAAATAAAGCGAAATAGTGTGGCATGTAGGTAATTATCACAATTTTATAACACAATTTATAATTTTACAAGTCGTTTAAATCATGAGACTTATACAATTACACTTTCGAGCTTCGTAGCATAAAATCGTGCGTTATTCAACCATCTCCATCCCTAGCTCTATTAGCTAGACTTCACCGGAGCTGGTAACCAGGAGCTTCAACAGAGCCAAAAGTCCGGCGGCGGCGGAGGTCCGGCGATGCGGCTGGGGAAGCAGCGTCCTCCGGCAGAGCGGGCAGGTGAACCGGCCCATATCGACCCACCGGTCGATGCAGGCGACGTGGAAGGGGTGGCGGCAGGTCCTGAGGTCGCGGACCTCGTCCCTCGCCTCCAGGGGCTGCAGGCAGACGGCGCACGCCGCCGGCGGAGCGGCTTGGTTGCAGCCGTAGCCGCCGTGCCTCTTGACGAGGCTCCAATACTCGTCCACCGGCATCCGGCGTTTCACCGACTCGGGGGTGGCGGCCACCGCCTGCTGGGGGCCGACGCCGGAGAGGTACAGGCCGCTGTACTCCCACGGCGGGTGCTCTGCTTCGAAGCAGGGGTTGAGGCCGAGGCGGTGGAGGACGGCGGCGGAGGAGTAGAGGAGGATGTCGAGGAGGTGGAGGGCGACGACGAGCCATTTGGGGATCGCTTCGGCCGATGAGAAAAGGAAGCCGACTCCCATGATCGCTTTGGTCTGTCAACAGCCCGCCGTGAAGAATTTATAAAGTCAGATCAAAATAGTATTAATTTAAAATAATAATAATAAATAAATAAATAAATAAAATTTTTAATTATTTTACATAAATTTTAATATAAAACATATTAGTTTACTTCACATATTTAATAATTTTTAATAAAAATATTAACTTTATTTTACATTTTAGATTAAAATACTCAATTCGAATATTTTCGTCTAGAATATAAAATAAAGTTGATATTTTTATTTAAAAATATTGAGTATTGTAAAGTAAAATAATTATTTTTTAGACTAGAATTTATATAAAATAATTAAAAAAATTTATTTATTATTATTATTATTATTTTTTTTTTTTCAACTAGTACTATTTTGGTCCTCGCGTCAAACATTTCTGGCTGCTTTTCCAATGAGCTTTGGACCCAAAAAAAACTCTAGGCTCTGGGAGGGGCATAAGTGTAAATTATTCGGGCTCTATTATATAAATTATCAATTATTAAGGGGGGCATAATTGTCAATTAACATTTATAATGAATTAGCTATTTTGTCTCATTTCACAATTACAGCTGCTACAGAACTAATCATTTTTCATATTATCTGACTTTTTTTTTTGCATTATATTATTATTATTATTATCATATTATCATACTAATAATATCATATTATCTGACTTAAAGTATAACAATAAGTTCTTTTATATAAATAATAATAATAATAATAAGGGTTCTTTATTAAAATTTATATTAATATTAAATATTTAAAGATTAAACTTATATTAAATTTTATAAAAAAGAAAGAATAAAACTTGAAATTAAGTCAAATTTCATAAGTCAACATGAATGAATTAATGTCCTATTATAAAAAAAATTAATTTTAAATATTTAATTAATGCAATTTTTTTATTTCCTTCCAAATGTCTCTAGCAAGTAGCATTAATAAACCAATTAAGTCCATTTGCCCACTAAACTCTAATTTTGTGATAATATATTAAAAAAATTTATAAAAATTTTTAGACTTATTTGATATATTATATTTAATTGAAAATATGTTATACTTTAAAATATTAAAAATCTTATACAAATTTGGATTTATATAAATTAAAATGTAAAATCATTTAAATTACATCTCATTCATTTCCAAATATTCATATCTAACTAAATGTGCCCTTAATAAATTATTATTTTCTAATAAATAAATATAAATTGGGATAATTTATGATTCCATAATGAAATTTTGGTTAACCCAATCTAATATAATATGCTAAATTAAACAAATTTAATGTGCCCATTGATTCAATATTATTAGTTTGATGACATGGGTATATAATATTGTACAACTTTATGAAGTAAACCTAAACGACATCTAAATATCATTAAAAAAAATTAGATAAAACTTAAATTTTCTCTCGAAAGAAATAGAGAGATTAGATGAGATTGATTTTCGAAGAGAGTGGGAGAGAGGGAGGGTTTGTGGATATACAAATTAGTGAACTATGATAATCACAACTATATTCACAAATAAGTCTTTATCTTATTAAATAGGGTCAGCAGCGTAAATTCTTTATTTCTATTATACTTTGTTAAATAACAAATCATTATTTAAGCTCAAGTATATAAAATCATGATTTATAATTTTTTATTGTGTCTGTTTTTTATCTTTTTCTTTTTTTCATATATAAAAAAGATCCATTAATACATATCTCTTTACTAAAGCTTTAATCGATTCACAATTTATATGTTCAAATATCTAAGCCAAGGGCATTTTCGGGAGCAATCTGGGAGGGCACTTCCTTCTACCCCTTAGTCACCTCCTCCATCTTGTTGCCCCCTTCTTTCCTCCCCTTCTCTTCCTTTTCCTCATCATTCCGGGGGCTCGCTGGAGGGAAGGAAGGGAAGAGGGGCTTCCTTTTCTTCTCAAGAGGAGGGATTGAGATACCAAGAGAAGCAGGACCACAAACCAATAGGGGTGACTTCTTCACACCCCCTTCAGGGGCTCCTAACCTAGGAAGGAGCCGCTCAACATCTTCATCTTTGAGCAGGATCTTCCCCGGCTCCAGCCTTTCTCCAGCGATTGTTTGGCTCACCAAGGCCACTTCCTTCATTTCTCTAGCCTTTGGAGGCGGCTTGACCGGAGAATCGGACATGACCACCACCTCTGTGCTTGTCGACTCATGCACTGACTCCAGCGTCTGCGCCAGGACAGCAGCAACCTTGGCCGCCGGAGCCTCTGCCTCCAGATCCACAACTGTGGCTCCCACTCCTTCCTCTTGGGGAGTCTCAATAGGAGCTGTCATCGCCGGTTTCGACGATCCTTTAGATGGCGCCAGTAGCCTCGTCTTCTCAGGAGGAGGAGCATCAGCCGGGGGATCGCTGGCCCTCTTCTTTGTGATGCCTGCTAGAGTCGTCCATTTCTTCCTCTCCGCCATCTCTCTGACAGACTACTCTCAGAGAAATTTTCAGAGGCCAAAGGAAAAGAATACGAATTGGCGGGCACCGCCCCCATCTTATTCTTATAGACCTCGGGCAGTGCGTCCACCATCGCGACGGTTCGCATTCCAAGACCCATATTAATATTCGCGCCCTGACAACGAGGGTTCACTTAGCCTCGTCCGCGACGAGCCAAGATCATCCTCGGTAGCGTCGGGCACGAGGTTACAAAGCGGTGCCTGTCACAATCAGCTTAATCCAAATGCGTCGTTCACCGTACAAAGCACTTTCTTCCAGTCCCACAAACCAAGGATCCGCATGCTTCCGGCCCCTCCGACAACCGACAAACGGTGCGAACCTAGAGCTTGTCCACCTCCTTTCCTCCAGAAAATCAGGACGAAGCTATGCACTCTATCACTCTATCGCTCTCAAAATAATAACAGGGAGGAGCTAAGGAAGCTGTACAAACTGGAGGACAAGTTGGCTTTCCTAGCTCTAACTAATACGGAATGGGCTAGTAAAAGTGAGGCTGCGAGGGGGGAGTTCCATCGCAGTTTATCAGATGCGAACCAGGCTCATTCTGCTCATGTCAGAGACCTCCAAAAAAGAATAAAGGAGTTGGATGATGAGAGTGGGGCTTTGAAAGAAGAGAGGATTTGGCTAAGGAATGAGCTAGCCAAGGCCAACGAGGCTTCGTCGGAAGTGAAGGAGGCGGCCTTCGAGGCTCGTCACCGGGAGGAGTTGCTGAAGTCTGAGGTTCACTCCTTACGGGCCCTGGTAGAGAACAGCTCTGGATGGCGGGGATGACATATGGAGGATCTGGAAGAAGCGGTGAGGAGGGTGGTGAAGATTGTCAGTGCCTTGCCAGTGGGTCACCATGTGAAGAGTCAGGCCGCCTTCGATGTTCTCCTGCAGATGTTTGTTGATGAAAATATCTTGGATCAGGAGAGCATCAAAGGTCCTGCGGTTCTTCCCTTCTGTGGTCCTAAGGGACCAGACAGGTTCTTCGACGCTGGTAGCCATTGCCTGGAGGAGATTCCTCCTTCAAGATCCTACGCTGGCTGATGGCACCATCTGTCTCCCCCTTGTAAGAGTCCTGAAGAGGGCCAAACCACTCCTCTTGAGGCCAGATGGCTAGGTCGGAGGGCTCCTCCTGAAGGCTAGCGACAAGATCAACCAGGGAGCTAGAAGTGGCCTGCCTCCTCCCTCGGCTAGTTCCTCAGCCTAATTATTAACACCTTATGTTTGAAGGAACTATAGTCGACGTAGGGGTTTTAGCAGCTTCTTAGCCTCATCATCAACATCTGCGTTTGACGGAACCATCGTCGAGGTGGGATGAGGTTTGGTGGTTCCCAGGGTGGTCTGCTGCCCGTGGTCAGGAGAGTAATAGATCGGTCTCAAAGAGGGAGGTTCCCCCAATATTGAGGTCAATGCTATTATGCTCGGTGTTTAAGTTCTGAAGTCTTGTATTTTCTTTGTTTTTCCTGTACTCATGAGAGAAATATATAAGGATAGAGAAGATGAAATTGTAACAAGTTTTATCATCAATAAAATATATTTCTCTTTTGAAAACTTGTCTTGGATGAATTTTGTTTATATTTCTCTTCCTTCGTGTCTGAAACAGGTAGCACGAGTTTAGAAAAGAGAACAAGAATTCATGAGTGAAAGTATAAAATCAATGATAAATTCTAAGGGTAAAATTATCATCCTCGTGCACGATGATATCTCATCGGACGATAGTGATATAAAAATGATCATCTCGAACTACCGTGCATGACAGTCAGCTCTCGTGCACGACAGACGATGAGACAGGAGGAAGCGATGCTTCGAAAACTGTGCACCGCTTTGAATCCTGAACCTGTCAGAAAGTGCGGATGGTCCGATTGCATCCGTGCGCTGATCGAAGAGATCAGACGGCCAGAAAATGAAAGGACACAGCTGCTTCCCATAAAAGGTTTCCCCAAAGGGCAACTGGCGTACCTGTCCATCTTCAAACCCTAAAGAGAGGAGAAGAGATTTCGTCCCGTCCTGTGCAAAATCAAGCCATGGGAGGAGGAGAGATTGAATGGGCCGAGCTAGCTAACCAATTCCTCAAGGACACTAGTTATCAGGAAAGTCTCTTAATGGAGCACGAAGTGCTCAACACGTCCAAGGGTTTAGGGGAAACCCCAACCTGACAGTTATCCCCCCTACAGCTAACTTTCGACCGAACAGCCCTCCTGAGGGGGCGGTATGTGTATACCGGGCACAGGTGGAGTACGGCTTGATGCTGCTGCGCAACCAGAGTTCAAGGAGATTTTGAACTCCTTTCGGCTTGTCCCAGCACAACTTTCCCCCAACGCCATTGCCTACGTGTATTCCTTCCTGAAACTGCTGCAACTCAGGGAATACCGTGGACTCTGACGTTGTTCAGGAGTCTGTTTAGTTGGATGGTGGTGCCAGGGTATGGAGGGTGCCTGGCCTTGCGGTCGAAGACGAGGAAGGCGATGTTCTCAGGAGCGAGCAGTTCTCACTTCGACTGGAGGGACTACTACCTCTTCGTCGGAGGGGATTTGGGGATCCCCTTGACGCCCGGGGTGTGCCCCCCTCTGCTCATGGGCGACGCCAAGTGGATGGCTAGGTCAGCCACCCTAAAAACCCTAGAGAAGCTGAAGGGGCAGAGCTGGCTCTTGAAGGACTTCCTCAGGCATGTGAGGAATGACGTATCCCTGCATGCCAAGGCGTTAGGGTACGCCGTTCTGAAGGAAGTCATCCCACCTTCTGGTATGGTCCTGATGAAGAGGGCCAGGAGGGGGCAACCTCCCACCACCCAACTTAGTAGAGAAATTACCGAGGTGGGGGAGGAAGAGGAGATAGGGGTTCCAGAGCCGATCTATGGCGGAACCGCCGTTGATGTGGTATCCTCGCCTGAGAATACCTCATATGATAGGAAGACCCTGGCTGAGCTGGGATATGCGGGAAAAGGAAAAGGACCCATGCCAGCTGCCAATGCGTTGACAGTCCCCAAAGGTGCCACAGGGATTGTTATAGAAGACCAGGAGGGGAATAAGGCCGACGGAGGCCAAGAAAATGGGGAAATGGAGGGACCCTGCATGGAGTTGGTCCTCAGGGAGATTACCGGAGAGAAAAGGGGTTCTTCCGAAAGCCCAGGTCCAGAGCCCCTACTAAAGAAGGCGAAGGGTGCGGAGGAAGATTTTGCTGCCAGAGAAGGAGAACATGACTGGCAGCAGAGCGTAGAGCCTCCCTTTAGTGCCAACTTTGCCGGGCTCTTTGGGGACGAGGGAACAAGGATATCGATGAGGATGAAAGGGGATGACAGGAGGCTGACCGTCGTCACTGTGCCAACCTCAAACAAGGCCTGCGCCTACCGAGGAGAGGTAGGTTTGGCCCTAGGAGGAGGTCTGGAATCAAAGGATTTGGAGGATAAGTTGGAGATGTCCTGTTCGTCAGACCTCTACTCAAATCTTGCCAATAGGGTGGCCACAGTAAGGGTCTTCTCCCGGGGTTTTTCTTCTCTTTATTCCTGTGACCTGCTTCTATTTGTTGCAGGTTCTCGCTCGCTTGCCGTTGGCTTTGAACAGGGCCATGAAGACCGAGGAGCAGGTGCTGGAGCAAGGACTTCAGCTCCATCAGAGGGATGAAGAGATTGAGGCCTTGAGGGTCCAGCTGGCGATGAAGTCCTCCCAGCTTGACGCTGCCCTGGAAGAACTTGCGGTACGCTAGTCTGCCATGAGCATGATGGAGGCCGACAATAAAGCCCTACAGAAGAAGCTCGCCGAGGTTGTCGAGCACCAAGAAGCCGTTGTGGCAGAGAGGTCTACGGCTGCTGTGGAGGCCTACAAGACGAGTTTCCCGTGCAGGAAACTGAGGTTAGAAGGGATCAAGCAATCATGGGAGGGATTGGCTTCCACTTTGATCGAAGGGGGTAAGGTCACTACCGCCGAACTTGGAGAAGTGGATCCTTTTCCTTGCATGGCCGCTGATCCTACTTACAGGGAGGAGGGTTTCGATCTAACTGACGACCTCATCCATCATGTATTTAATCTTTTGGATGGGATCAGTAGAGGGTAGTCCATTCCCCTTATAAGATGAGTGAATTGTAATCCTGATTTTTGTAATAAAAATTTGATTTGCCTTTCATACCTGTTTTGTTCCGATGTACATGAAATGTATAAGTACTTTCATATGAAACTTGAGATATTCTGACTGTAATTCTGAGCGAACCCCTTGATAAGATAAAAAGAAACTTTGAATCATGTAGAATACCCCGAGTTTGACTTCTGAGATTTTAAAGACCCATATAGAGAGGGTGTAAAGACAATAGGAGGGATCCCGCCCAAAAAGAGTTATCTAACCCAATGCCAAAAGGACTTGTTCGTCTGAAACATCGTGTTTGATGTTTGCTCCTGAGGCAAGGGCTGTCCTCGGGGATATCCGAATTTAAAGAATACTTCTTTGCGTACCTGTATAGGAAAGAAGTAAAAATAATAGTGGAGATCCCGCCTAGGAGGGGTTATCTGACCCAATGCCAAAAGGACTTGTTCGTTTGAATTATCGTGACCGATGTTTGCACTTTAGGCAAGGGCTGACCTCCTTGGAATGGCAGATCCTAGTGGGAAGCGAAGGCACTCTGCTTAGGGGGACCTGTATCATGAGTAGATAGCAGGGACTGCTCTAAGGTTACGAGCAGGCCTTCAGACCTTCCATTAGCCAGATGAGCTTATGGAAGGGTCCCAGATGTATGTAGAAAATCCCGCCTGTCAGGCGTAACTAGGCTCAGTGACCACCGTATATGGAAGGTTAGTTATAACAAACCATCGTGTATGAGGTCCGGAGCCTCGGGTACGAAGTTTTGAAGTTGAAGTCATACATGAGCAATAGATTTCGGGCCGATGTGAGTACCTCAAAATGAATATAATAGGTGATTCACCGTCTCAGGAACTTTGAAGTTTTTGAGATATAATCACTGGGATAGCATAAAGAAATCCAGATACTTTGGAAGAAACTAGATGTATAAAGGATGCTCCGGAATGTAATAAATTCTTGAGTGAATCTGTGCAAACATTTCTTGCGAGTACAAATAAATTGTTGCCAAGGGTTAGACGTGGAATTTCTTGAGATCATCTCCACTCCACGTTCTAGGGAGTTGGGTGCCTTCCGAAGTCATGAGATAGTATGCATTTGGACCAGCGACCTCACGCACGATGTAAGGGCCTTCCCAGTTAGGTTCAAGCTTAGGAACCCCTAATTTGTTGCTGGCAAGAAGCCGTCGTTTCAGTACTAAGTCTCCTTAGATGAAGTCCCTAGGATTAACTCTGCGATTGAAGTATCTTTCAACCCAGCATTTACGTTCCAGACGCTTGAGTGCGGCTAATTCTCTCTTCTGCTCCAAGAGATCTAGATCAATTCGCCGTGAATCATCGTTCTCATACATCCAGGTTTGTCAAGCTTCGGGTTCGAGGTTGGTCGCAGCTTCTACCCTGGGGGAGGAATGCTCCAGCTCAACTAGAATGACAGCGTCCATCCCGAATGAGAGGGAGAAAGGGGATTCTTGAGTGACCTCGGAGGGAGCCGTATTATAAGCCCAGAGAGCGCCTGGTAACTCCTCTGGCCAACGGGCCTTGGCACCGGCAAGGCATTTCTTTAAGTTTTTTAAAATATTTTTGTTAGCAGCCTTTGCTTGTCCGTTGGTATGAGGATGTCAAACAGATGCATACTTGAGGTTGATCTGATGTTCTTCGCAGAAATCATGGACTCGTTGATTTGCAAATGGGGTGTCGTTATTTGTGATTATCATCATGGGCACGCCATATCTGCAGACGACGTTGGCCCAGAGGAAATTTTCGACGTTCTGTGCAGTAGGCTGCGTAAGTGGTTTGGCTTCAATCTACTTTGTAAAGTAGTCGACAGCTACCAGTATCCACTTGTAATTCCTCATGGCCGTAGGCATTGGGCCCAGGAAGTCCAGCCCCCAAATAGCGAACGGCCAAGACGAATTAATGGGTTTGAGATAGCCTGCTGGCTGCCTCTGTATGTCGACATAGTATTGGCATTGAGAGCATTTTTCTACGAACTCCTGAGCATCCTTGTGGATATTTGGCCAGAAGAACCCTTGACGCAGGATTCGCATAACCAAACTTCTACCACGAGCATGAGTTTTGCATTCCCCTTTGTGCACAGCTTCCATGACCTCTTTAGCTTCCTCTGGTCGTAGGCATTTGGTGAGGGGTTTGGCGTAAGACCTTCTATAAAGATACCCATTGATGAGGACGTACTTGACACAATCAAGCTTGAGCTTCTTCGCCTCCTGCCTGTTACCAGGTTGGGTCCCATCTTTTAGATAATCGAGGATTCTGTCCATCCAGCAGGGTGGCTGCTCTTCAGAGAAAACTTTTGCACATTTGAAACTAGGCCTTTCAGATGCCTGAGTCTGGCGGAGGTCGGGGAGCCCCCTTTTGGCGAGCTGATCCGCCACTTGGTTTTCTTCTCTGGGGATATGTGTCAGAGAGAAATCTTTGAACTGTAAGATCAAGGACTGGGCTTGCTTCAGATACTTTTTCAGAACCTCGTCCTTTGCCTCAAAAATTTTGTTCACTTGGTTGACAACTAACTGGGAGTCGCTGAATACCTTTATGCATTTTACGGCCATACTGAGTGCAAGTTTCAGCCCTGCAATGAGAGCTTCATACTCTGCCTGATTGTTTGTAGTTTTGAACTGAAATGTTATAGCTTGGTGTTTAGAGGTTCCCATTGGGCTAGTCAGGAGCATTCCAGCCCCCTGGGATTGCGACCCTGACGCACCATCGACATGTAGGGACCAGAGGTTGGTTTGGCGCTTGGTAAGTGGTGGCTCCGAAATAGAGAGCTCGGCAACAAAATCTGCCAACGCTTGAGCCTTGATTGCTGTTCGTGGGACAAATTTGATATCGTACTCACCTAGCTCAACAGACCACTTGAGTAGCCTTCCCGAGATCTCAGGAGTATGCAATATCTTCAGGAGCGGCTGATCAGTGACAACCTGGATGGTATGGGACTGGAAGTATGGGCGCAACTTCCTTGCCGCCATTAAGAGAGCTAAGGCAAGTTTTTCCAACGTGGGGTATCGACTTTCAGCCTCTAGGAGTATATGACTGATGTAGAAGATTGGATGATGTATCCCTTTAATATCGTCTATGAGGACCGCTGAAACTATGGTGTCAGAGACACCTAAGTAAAGAGACAAGACCGCTCCTGTTGTTGGTGCCACTAATATCGGAGCCGAGGTAAGATATTTCTTCAGCTCTGAGAAAGCGGTTTCGCAATCACTGGTCCATTGTCCTCCCTTGTTGCCGCGTAAGTATCGAAAGAATGGTAAGCACCGGTCCCCAGCTTTCGAAATGAATCTGCCCAGGCTGTTGATCCGTCCAGTCAATTTCTGAACCTCCTTTGTCATTTTAGGAGAAGGCATGTTCAGGATCGCTGAGATTTTGTCAGGGTTGGCTTCTATTCCCCTGGCCGAAACTAGATAGCCCAGAAAGTTTCCTGAGGCTGCACCGAAAGTACACTTGGCAGAGTTGAGTTTGAGATTAAACTTTCAAAGTGTGCTAAATGTTTCCCTGAGATCGTTGAGGTGTTCCTCTAAAGTTCTGCTTTTGACCAGGATGTCATCAACATAGGCTTCAAGATTCTTCCCCCTTTGTTCTTTGAAAATGGCATCAATCATGCGTTGGTAGGTGGCACCGACATTTTGAGACCAAAGGGCATGACATTGTAGCAATATGTGCCGAAATCAGTAATAAAGGCTATTTTTTCTTCATCTTCTCTGGCCATCTGAATCTGGTGATATCCTGAGAAAGCATCCAGAAAAATCATAACCTCATATCCAAAGGTACGATCTATCATAGTATCGATGCGCGGAAGAAGATAGGTGTCTTTGGGGCAGGCCTGGTTCAGTGTGCGGAAGTCTACGCACATCCTCCACTTCTCGCTGGCCTTTTTTACTATGACCACATTGGTGAGCCATTGGGGGTATCGAATCTCCCTGATGTAGCATGCTCCAAGCAGTTTACTAATCTCCTCTCTAATGGCATCCTGCCTTTCGCCTACCATCGCCCTCTTCTTCTGTGCAATGGGAGATGCAATATTGGATATATTCAAATGGTGCTCACAGACTGCCCTATCCACGCCTGAGACATTCTCCGGGGACAATGCGAAAATATCAATATACTTAGAAAGCAAGGCGACGACATCCGTCTGCTGCTTGTCATTAACTGGGGAGGATATGTTTACAATTTTAGAAGAATCTTCACCCCCAAAGTTACATTGATGATCCCCTCTTGTGGTACAACTAGATGAGATTCCCTGGGGTCCAGTTGGTCGACGACGAGTTGTGTGGCGATCTGGAAGCATCGAGTGACTTGTTGGCGTCTCCTCTGATGGTGACAATGTCGCTAAAGGTGGGGAACTTCGCGCATAGGTGAGGCATAGAAATCACCATCCCGAAAGAATTAAGAGTTGTCCTTCCCAGGATGGCGTTGTAGCCTAACTTGGCTCTGATGATGGCGAAGTTGACCATGCTCATAGCGTGGCTGTTATCATCACCAAAGGATACAGGTAAGGCAACGAATCCCAGAGGTTGAACCCTCTCCCCGGAGAAACCAAGTAAGGTGGCTCCAGCACGGAGAAGGTTTACCTCTTTGAGCCCTATCTAAAGGAAGGCGGATTCGAACAGGATGTCAGCCGCGCTTCCAGAGTCGAGAAGCACTCGCTGAACATCGAAGTCAGCTATGCGGGTGACGACCACAATCGGGTCGTTATGCAGATTGCCCTCCCGGAGGAGATCTTCTTGGCAGAAGGTGAGAGGGATGGATGAAGAATGCTGCTCAGAGATACCGCCTACCTCAGTTTCTTGGCAGCAAGCAGTAACAGGGTCAATACTGAAGATAGCATTAATCGTCCTGGTGGCAGGAGAGTAAGAGCGCCCTGGTTGGATGGAACCTGGGGACGACAGGGGTTTTGCAGGGGTTTCAGCAACCTCGGGGGCCTTACCCTTCTGGACATCAGTGAAGGTTGGTGCCATCTGCATGAATTCTTCGAGCTTGCCTTGGTTCATCAGTTTTTCGAGCAGAGCTCTGAGGCCCCGGCACTTGTGAAGCCTGTGCCCATAATTCCCGTGGAACTCACAATAGTTGTCGGGATCTACCCTGACCGGAGGTGCTGGTCTGGGCCCGGCAGGTTGGATCCAACCCTGTTTAACGGCCGCCGCGTAGACCTCGGGGAGCGGCCGCGAGAGGAAAAGTTTTTGGTGCTGAACGTGTCAGGGCTTCCCTTCATCTCTATCACGGCTTTTGGTCATATGCATCCTTGTGGCTGGAATGTTTTCTCTTTCTTTTCTCCTGCTTAACTCCGGGGGAGTCTGTGGGAGAAGATTCAGCATCTTCAAGAAGCATAAATTGGCTGGTCCTAGCCACCAGTTCTGGGTAACTCCGGGGTTTATCCAGCCGCAGGGATTTAGACAGATCCCATGCTTTAAGTCCCCTTCGGAAGTTGTGCATGGCCACTGCAGAGTCTACGTCTTCGGCTTCCGCTGCAGCAGCAAAGAAGCGGTTGGTGTAATCCTGGAGACTTTCCCTCTCGCCTTGCTTGATGTTGGCGAGCACCATTGTGACGACCCTAGCCGTCACACTAAAATTTATCTAAATTAGGGGGGAAGGAAGATTAATTCAACAGCGGAAGAAAACTAAATAGATCAAAAGCTACTACAAGAGTTCACATATCTATAATTTAGAACAAAATTAAACATCCAACTAAAGTAAATGAAATAGAACTACTATAGTCTCAACTGAACACATAGTAAATAAGTCACTCTCTAAGNATGATAAAATAGTAGCAACGAGCAGATTTCTTTTCATTAATTTCACATTTATCTTTTGGGCCCGTGATTTCTCGTACTACGCCTCAGCTGCCTTTTACACATTTGGGGATCGT
>JAEMOT010002894.1:306336-330938 GCA_019297695.1 Apostasia ramifera
ATTATCTTACTGCTGCAGGAAATATCAGCGTGCTATAGCTTGAATTGCATAAACAAAATTATAAAGGACTATCAAATTCCTACAAGTTTTCTCCAATGAATAAGAAACGTGATATTTCTAAAGCATGAAATTTTACTTTCAAATCTGGTTCTATAATAGCATTAAGATCATCTTAGAAAGTCTGAAAATAAAATCCTTCAGGCTAAGAAGAGTAGCAACTTTATAATTTTAATCAATATTATGATGTCAAACAGAGATGCTACAGTGAATCAAATAGAGCTAAGAAAACAAATATAATTCAAACTCAAAGTTTAGTTGGCAAAAAATGGAAAACAGTAACTTTATTCAGCTGAATGACATTATGACGTTCAAGACAACTAGGAAGCAGATGGAAATCGTGAAACAAAAAGAAAACCTTAATACTTGCATGAATCTGAGCCTCCTATACAGTATTAAAATACATATATGTATAATTTTTATCAACATACACAATTTGATTATAATTTAAATTTATTTAAGCCAAGTTAGAGTGAAACCTACCTCGAATTCACCATAGTTCTAGGTTTTCTTGAGATCCGAAGAGAAATATCGCTCCAAAATCGCTAGATCCGATCCAAAGCTTCTTCTCGGCTCCACTCGATAGCTCGTAAAAACCCTCGATGCCTAATCCGACGGTCGACGGCAGCGCGCGAGTACCGGCGACACCGGATGCTGAGGCGAAGCAGCCGTTTATTTCGCTGCCCTTGCGCTCGGCCGTCGAGGGCCTGTTTCGCGGCGGAGGCGGAGGCGAGCCCCGGCCCGACGACGCTCTCGGGCTTCTTCGCGGAGGATCCCGAATCGGAGTGCCGGTCCTTCTCTCAGCTCCTCGCCGGAGCGATGGCGTCTCCGACGGCGAAGGCGCGAGCGGCGCCGGCAGATGCGCGAGCGGGCCATCTCCGTTCTTCTCTGACCCGCGTCACTCTCTCTCTCTCCTCTCTCTAAGCCGACGACAGTTATGGGAGGAGAGAAATTGAATCGGTTTCGTGTGAGAAATTCTATTTCTTTCTCTAAATAATAATTTGAGGGGGATTTTTGTAATTTTTCTTAGCCTTAATTTAAGGAGACAGTTATGGATATTTAATGGGTAATTAAATTCATTGAATTTGAATTTTACTTAATCAGATTTAATTAAATTAAATATTAATTTCAGCTATTTTGAATTTGAATCACAAAATAAATATTTAATATTTCATATTTTTAATTTTAAATAATTAATTTCTCATGAATAAAATTAATTTCTCATAAAAAAAATTAATTAATCAAAAATATAAATTTAAATTTTACCGGGACGTTACAACCAAGTCAGAGACGACCATCCGGGTCCGACCGATGAAACGGGCAATCAGCTCCTATTTCAAAAGCTCGTAGGAAGAGATGTGACCCTTGGGCAACTTGATGAACCAGCTGAATGCTTCCCCTTTCAGCGTGTTGGCCAGAAGGTGGCATCTAGTGGCTTCTTCCGGTTGTCGGTAACGGACTGCAGCCTCGAACCCTTGTACATGTTCACAGGGTTTGATTGCACCCTTATAGACCTCTAGCCTGGGTGGCCTGAAATCCTCTGGGATTGGAGCCAGCCGGATGGTATCGAAAAAAGGAGTGTTGTCATCCACCGGCACGAAGAAGGGGTCAGGCCTGTGGTGAGGGGTCTGGACACCCGGAAAGTGGGGGTCTCTTCCGACGAGAAAAGGAGGGAAGGCAGGTGGAAGGAAAGCAGGTTGCGGTAATGGACATGGTGGAAGAGAATTCTGACGAGCCTCCTGGAGGCGAAAAGGGCATCTGGGCTGTCTGGAAGAACCAGACGTTTGGACAGAAAGGGCTACTGCTGGAGGTGCTGGGGCGGGAGCCCCAGCAACCGGAGGAGGGGGAGCCGGGACCGCCGCTACCGGCGAAAATAACTCTGGGGCTACCGCGACAAGAGGAGGTGGTGCCGGAGCGGCCGCGGCCGGCGAAGGAGGAGCAGGGACCGCCGCTACCGGCGGGTGAGGGAGTATTGCACACACCAGTTGCGTCTGCCTGAGAATCACGGCCTACTGGGCTGTGAGACCAGTGACCGGTGCCCTTGGAGGAGAAAGCGGATTCAGCATGACGCCGAGAAGTTGAGGCCGAAGCCCTGTCGTCCGGCGCTCGGACAGAGGGTTCTCCTGCGTGCATACTGCGGGCAGCGGAGTTAGTTCTGGGTGTTCTGGCCACCATCTTCCTGAGGTCTCAATGAAAGCACCAGAAGATGTTGACGTGAGATATAGGGGATCCCATGGAACACCGAAAAAGAAAGAGAGTTCCAGGAAATGGTGGCGCGCAGGAGAATAAGCCTGTTAGAGGAGGCTCAAGAAGAGAGAGAGGGAAAGAGGGAGAGTTCGGGGCATCCAGAAGAACACACAGAGATTTAAGGTGGTTCAGGGAGAAAATCCCCTACGTCCACCGAGCGATCAGAAAAGAAGGTTCACTAACTGAAGAAAGTAGCCGTACAGGCTGATACAATGCTTCTGAGAGAAAAGAGAAAGCTCCTTAGTTGGGACTATGATCCCATCAGGATCCCCTCCCCGCTGGAGACTGTTCCAGGGTATTTATAGGCGATGGAGTGCATAGCTTCGTCCTGGTTTTCCGGAGGAAAGGAGGTGGACAAGCTCTGGGTTCGCACCGTTTGTCGGTTGTCGGAGGGGCCGGAAGCCGCGAAAGGAGGATGATATCTTTTAATACTGGTACCTCTTTTGGGGATCCGTGATGCTTTGCAGCATGCGAATCCTTGATTTGTGGGTCTAGAAGGAAGTGCTTTGTACGGGGAACGACGCGTTTGGGTCAAGCTGATTGTGACAGGCACCGCTTTGTAATCTCGTGCCCGACGCTACCGAGGATGATCTTGGCTCGTCGCGGACGAGGCTAAGTGAACCCTCGTGGCCGGGGGTAGATCCTGTCAGGAATCTGCAAGAACAGAGGAGTTAGCAAATAAATGAAAGTAACTAGAGGCTAGCTAGGCGTCACGTGTACGGCCGGGATGCAGCGCAGGGTCCACGTGTTAACACCCTTAATAAAGAAACTCCCCCTCAAAATGGATATTGATTAACATTCCTTTTGAGTGGAATTTTAGCTCAATAATTTTCGAAAAAAATTCGGCAGAGTTTCCCCTAGAAAATGGACTTAAAAAAAGCAAAATGAGTAAGATACAATATAAAAGATATACACAGTAATAATGCTCATAAACAAGATACACATTCATACATCAAAGACTAAATATTTATATATACATCACAGAGCATGAATATACACATGAATTTATCAAAGGCTAAATATTTTCATATCATTCCAAAAAATTTATAACTTTAAAAGTTTAAAGAAAATTAATAACTTCTATAACTTAAACATATATCTTCTCCGCCTTTGCCAACCATCAAAAGGAAAAGGAAGAGAAAGAAAATGGCATGAAAATAAAATCTACTGATAAGGTCAGGTGGTGTCTGCAAGATCTCAAGTGGGCCAAAAAAAGAAATAAAACGAAATATCCATACTAAGATCACAAAGGAAAATAAGTTCATACAAGATGATATAAGAGAAATAAAAAAACTATAGTATAAAAGTGTAATAAGTAATACAGGAGATAATATCAATAAGGAGCGGAGCAAGTCAATCACTGAACACCATCATGCTCATGATCATGCGGTGCTCTAGGGGGAAAATAATGGTGCTCTGGCGGGGGAAAGACCTGAAATGGAGGCCATCAAAACTACTGGGAAAAATGATCTGTCATCCTCTGGTCTGGTCATCAGCCTGGTCTCCATAGAGTGCATGTGATCGCGCACCTCAACTCTGAACTCCCTAAACTGAGACTGAAGCTCATGAATAGCAGTCAGGGTGTCTGAGTGGGAATAAGTAGGCTGATGATGATATGGAGCATGAGAAGGTCCTGGTCTATCTATATCAGTCTCCTCAGCATCAGCCTCTAGCTCGTCTTGAGGTGCACTCTCAGGTCCTTTTCCTTCAGCCCAAGCAAGTGAAGAGACATTTACATTTAATCCAACTTGGATCATATTGCCTCTACCTAGTTTGGCTGATTTTCTCAATTTTATAATAGTACCTTTGGAGATGTCTATTCTCAAAGATTCTAAACAAGTAGTGATAAAGTGACAATATGGCATAAATACTCTATCACTGTGAAGGGGTACATGTTTACTATAAATTCAAGAGAAGATAATAAAATCAAGGTTCAGAGGACGATGGTGAACCATGGTATACATAAAAAAAAGGTGGCCAGTGCGAACTTGAGTGCGGTTCCTAGAGGCTATAGGAATAACGCAGTCAAGAGTAAAATGGTAGAGAGGAATATGCTCATGTCGAAGGAATTTGCTAAGCATAGTATGGGACCCATAGTCTGGAGCCTGATGAAAAAAATATATGAACATATCCTCTACAGAATTTGTCACAGTCTCATCAGGAATATAGTCAAGAAAGGAGAAAAAATAGGAGTCAATGTCCTCGATGCCTAAAAAACTATTGAAACCACTGAGAGTGATTTTAATAGTTTTTCCCTGAATATGAGTAGTCATGTGATGAGGTCTGTCAGGGGTAACCTCCAGGTTATGGAAAAAGAGACTGCAGAGATCAATATTGATATTTTATCTATAAGTGGCAAATTTGCGCTACCTGTAGTGATCAATAAGAGGGCACAAGCTGCAATTGCCCTCAAAGAAGCTTAAATCAAAATAGTAAACTTTCATCGGCTCATAGAAGTTCCGACGAAAGTTTACTTCTTTAATTTTAGAGGAGAACTAATAGCAATTAAAATCTTCAGCTTCCTTAGGCTGAGGAATAGATTGAGTGGTAGGTTGGAGTTGGTTTGGGATGGGCTGAGGTGGAGACTGAATCGGTGAAAAATCAGGTAGAGGTGAGGGTGGAGCTGATGGGGAGGTGGGTTTTGAGGTCTGGCTTAAGTATGGTGCTCTAGGACCTCTCTTGAGTCGTTTGAAGACTCTTTTCGTGACACCATTATAATGAAGTTCTAAGAAAGATAAATTAAGAGAGATAGCAAGTGAAAAAAGGAAATTGACCTCAGAAAAAACGATGAGCTCTGTAGAAGATGGATCTCCAAATAATAGATCTGTACTGCTTCTGTGGGAAGAACAGAGGTGAAAGGGCTCAATGGTCGGAGATGATCCAATCAATAGTGTCGATGCAGTCGTCTGCAGCCAAGCAAAATCATCGTCGATAGGGTGGTGGCTACGCGGGAAAAAGCGGCAGAAAAATAAGAGAATGGCAGCGATGAAGCTCACCAACTTCGTTGCGGACGGTGTCACAATCTCCGGAGACATGGCCATCGTTTGCGACGGCGGATTGCGCAGGTTCGGCAGCGGTGAAATTTTTAGGGCACAGCGGGGATTCGGCGTGGCTGGCGACGCCGACGGCGACAGCATCTTGCAGGAAAGCAGGAAGGCGAGAGAGCTTGGAGCTCTGTCGGCGGCGAGCTTTTCCGGCAACGATGACGGCGACGACGACGGCGACTGGAGAGGAAGAATGCGGAGATGAGGAGGATGAAGTGAGGGCGACGGGGCTCGGGAAAGGGTTTAAAACTTAATAATAATATTAAAAAAATTTTTTTAGCTCAACTGAGGTCGCCCTCGTGTCGCCCTCAGGTCGCCCTCAGGTCGCCCTCGGGTCGCCCTGAGGTCGCCCTTGGGTTTCCTGTAACTGCAGTTTGTTAAAAAGAAGAATTTAAAATTTAAAATTTCATAAAAAATTCACATTTATCATCATCCCCTAACAGTAAAAAAATTTCAGATCAAAATAAAATTAAATGAATATTTTGATCCTATAGGTTGATTTACCTCCAAAAAAAATCTCAATTTTAATCAAGCCATCTAATCCCTTAATTTTTTAAAAAAATTTATCAAAAATGAACATGCTCATGTGATTTTTGGTATCAAAGTTGGCAGGCGCTAAAAATTCTAAGCACTTGATGTCAAAGCAATTTAGCTATTTGCAGTACAAACTAAATAATAGTTGAGCTACATTATATATAATGATAAAAATAACATGAATTATACACAACTCAATAATATTATTTAAAAGTATATGAAGTAATCCATGATCAGGCATTGTGTATATAAAGCAAGTGCAGGGCTCAACAATTACTTTGGTTTGATATAGGCTAGTTTAAGTGATCAAACTAGTGTCTTATTGTGCACATTCCTAATTCTCTCCTTAAATTTATAAATTCATTTTTTGGGAGAGGTTTGGTGAAGATATCAGCTAAGTTAGCTTTAGATCCAACATGTTCTAAAGCTATATCACCTCTAGCTACATGATCTCTAATGAAGTGATGTTTCACTTCAATGTGCTTGATTCTAGAGTGATTTATAGGATTTTTGGTCAAGTTTATTGTACTAATATTATCACATAGAACTAACACATTTTTATAGGTCAAACCATAATTCTCTAACGTGTGCATCATCCATAAGAGTTGGGCTACACAACTACTAGCTGCAATATATTCAGCCTCAGTAGATGACAATGCCACACAATTTTATTTCCTACTATACAAACTTACAAGGGAGGAACCAAGAAATTGATAACCTCCGCTAGTACTTTTTTTATCTAATTTACATCCTGCGTAATCTGAGTCAATATATTCAATCAAATCAAATATGCTTGTTCTAGCATACCATAAGCCTACGTTAAGTGTACCCTTAAGATACTTCAAAATTCTTTTAATGGCAACTAAGTGTGACTCTTTTGGATTTGATTGAAACCTAGCACATAGGAAAACAGAAAACATAATATCGGGTCTACTAGAAATCAAATAGAGCAGACTCCCTATCATGCTTCTATATAATTTTTGGTCAACGCACTTACCTCTTTCATCGCTGTCAAGCTTTATATTTGTTGCCATTGGAGTAGCTATCTCCTTTGATTTTTTCATGCTAAATTTTTCACTAGTTCTTTGGCATTTTTTTTTTGAGAGATGTAGATACCTTCTTTAGTTTGTTTGACTTGTAATCCCAAGAAGAATATAAGCTCACCTACAAGGCTCATTTCAAACTCACTCTCTATGAGAGTGGTAAACTCATTCAAGAAAATCTTGTTAGTGAAACCAAAAACTATATCATCTACATAAACTTGTGCAATAAAAATATATTTATTTATATTTTTATTAAATAATATGGGGTCTATTATTCCACGATTAAAACCTCTAGAAATTAAAAAAGTCAAAAGCCTCTCATACCAAGCTCTTGGAGCTTATTTTAATCCATAAAGCACTTTCTTTAGTTTGAAAATATGATCAGAAAAATCAATATTCTCAAAACCTGGTAGTCGTTTAACAAAAACAAGTTCTTTAATAAAATCATTCAAAAAAGCACTTTTCACATTCATTTGATATAATTTAAAACCACGATGTGCGGCAAATCCCAAAAGAATGTGAATCGACTCGAGATGAGCTACGGGAGCATACGTCTCATTATAGTCAAGACCTTCAACTTGGTTGAAACCTTGGGCCACTAGTCTAGCCTTATTTCTAACCACGACCCCATTTTCATCTAATTTATTCCTATAAACCCAACGAGTACCAATAATTGGGTAATCATTCGGTTTTGGAACTAATTCTCAAACTTGATTGCGTTCAAATTGAGCAAGTTCCTCTTGCATGGCAATAATCCAATCTGGATCGCCCAATGCTTCATCGATACTTTTAGGCTTAATTTGAGAAATCAATGCAAAATTACTATCTAATTGTCTAAAAAAATAACCTGATTTTCACACCGTGAGATGGGTCACTTAAAACTTGATCTAAAGGGTGTTTAGGAAGTACCTTCCAAGCTTGAGGTGGAGGTGGAGCATAGGTGTAGGATGAGCTTATTTCACCTTTTTGTTGAACTTGATCCTTTAGTTCATCCATATGTCCATGGATTTAAATTTGATTTAGCTTCTTGACTACCTCCTCCTCAATGTCATCATCTATAGGAGAATATCTTAGATATACGAAGTTAGATTCATCAAATGCGATATTGGATGTTTCCTTAATTTCTAGTGTCCGCTTATTATAAATACGATAAGCTTTACTAGTGAGGGAATATCCAACAAAATTCCTTCATCTGCTTTTGGTGAAAATTTGCCCAAATGATCTTTGGTATTTAGAGAATAAACCTTACATCCAAATACTCTAAAGTAGTGGATCTTAGGTTTCTTTCCATTCCAAAGTTCATATGGAGTTTTCATCAAAAGAGGTCTAAGGTACACTCAATTTTGGACATAACATGTCATACTAATGGCTTCGGCCCAAAAGTATTTAGGCAACGAATATTCATTAATCATGGCACATGCTGTCTCTTGAAGGGCTTGATTTTTCCTTCCCACAACCCCATTTTGTTGAGGTGTTCTAGGATTAGAAAATTCATGCAAATATCCATTAGTTTTGCAAAAATTTTGAAAATTAAAAAAGTCAAATTTACCATCGTGATCACTACGAATCCGGTTGACTTTGACATCTTTTTCATTTTCAATTCTTTTACAAAAAATAATAAATCTTTCAAGAGTATCATTTTTATGTCCAAGGAATAGTGTCCAACTAAACCTACTATAATCATCAACAATAACTAAAACATACCTACTACCGCTAATGGATACTACTCCGTGTGAATCTAATAAATTTAAATGAAGTAATTCAAGAGATTGAGAAAAACTTACCAACTCTTTGGCCTTATGTGAGCATGTAGTTTGCTTACCTTCTTGGCATGCATCACATAATTTATTTTTTTCATATTTCACTTTGGGAAGTCCATCTACATTATCATATTTTGAGAGCTTGGAGAGAAGCTTCATATTAGAGTGTGTCATTCTCCTATGCCATAACCAAGCTATTGGCCCAGAGACTTCCCAAGAGGAGAGTGAATTGGGAATTAAAAATAATTTAAAATAATTTCTTTTAGTTAATAAAAAGAAGGAAATAAGAGGTAATATATTTAAGTTTATCAAAATGACCAAGTAAACTAAGCTCTGATATCACCTGGACAGAAAAAGGCTGAGCAGAAAATTTTACCCGAATAGTCCGGTCGATTTTGAGAATTGACCAAGGTTCACAGAACAGTGCAGAAAATTTTTCCAGAACAATCCGGTCGATTTCGGGAATCGACCAAGGTTTATAGAGCAGTGCAGAAATGAATCAAAAGAGATCAGAAATAATAAATTTAGAGTTTACTATTCATATATCTGTTTTTAATAAAAATATTTTAGGTTTTGTATAACTTTAAAGTATCTAGATTTAGATATGATATATCACTTTGATCCAAAGGAATCAAGAGCAAGAAGGAAGGAACACAACAAATTTATAGTGGTTCGGCTTACCGCCTAGTCCACTCCCCACGCTCCTCAAATGAGAATTCCACTAAATCACCCCGGCTTTTTATGAGAACCAAAGCCGAATAAACCCGATACAATCCTATAGCTTTTTACAGGAACCAAAGCCAAGAAAACCTACACACCATGGCTTTTTACAGGTACCAAAGCCGAGCAAACCTACAAAAATAACCTCAGAGAAAAATACAGAAGAGTACAAGATTTTGCTAGCTTTGCTAGCTTAATTACAACTTAAGCACAAAAAAAAATTTACAGTGAAGAGCTCTATGCATACAACAACTTTGCCAAGGGTGAAAACTCGTAGAAGTCCAAGATTAATTTTTATAATCTTGGGATAAAAGAAAAGAAGAAGGTATCTCAAAATATTCAGAAAAAGCAAGCTTTAAGATATGAAACTATTAGCTAACAGTCTTGCTTTTATATTCCAATAGAAACAAAACAGTGAAGGCTCAGTTATGAAAAACTGAAAGCTGTGACAAAACCGAAAAACTAAGAAGAAATGTAAACAATAGGAATTACTGGTCTTGGCTTTCAGAGCAGTAAAAAAAAACGCAGCACTCTTTCTTCTTTTGTTTCTCCTTGAGAAGATTTGATTGCAAGTAGAAGCTTGAAGGAGAGCTGGTTTTCTTAAAAAGCTTGAAGCAGAATTTCTCAATTGTTTTCTTAAAAAGCTACGGTTTCTCTAATTGGCGGCCACCAATCTTGTGAACTTTGTCGTCATTATTAGCTAGTGAAACTGAATTTTGAAATATATTTTTCTTTAGGATTAATTACATCCAAGTCCCTGAGATTGGGGACTTGAGATAGTCCCCAACTACTTTATCTTATCAGCCTCCTTTCTCAGATTTTTTTTTAATATATTCTCTCTTGTTTCAAGCATGGTTGAACTCATTATTTATTTTTAAGATATAAAATCTGCTGAACCCATTTTGCCTCCAACTGTCCTTTGGACATTTCATCACCCAGAAATGTCCTATATGCCCTCTGCTTGCTGTTTTTTCATTGGTCCACTTGTATGACATGTCAAAATGCTTGTCTACAATTGGCTAATTCAAATAAAGGGCAAATGTATTAAGCTTCTTGCTTACAACCTGCTGTAAGTAAATATAAGCATTCATTTCCTGCTATTCTGCAATCTTCTTCCTGCCCAAAAAAATAAATTAATCAAGTGGCTAAAAACACCCAAGTTTTCACCCAAGAGTTAAAATGAGGAGAAGGTGCCATCTGAGATAGATTAAAACTAGTTTAGTGAGTTTAGGTGGACAATACATTCAGCATAACACTCAAGGACTGCTGAAATAACAAAGTGAAATGGGAAGTGCAAATATTTTCTATTTTAAAAAAGAACAAAGAGTGAATAAATAGTTTTTGAGAGATGTTCCAAATTAAAATATATTTAAAAAGGTGGGCTGCAAGAAACAAGACAGTGGACATAAGATATTCTCAATTTTTGGGTATTTGGATAGGCCAAACGGTCAGCTGGGCAGCTGAGTTTGGGCCAGTCCAGAGAGATTCGGTCGATTTTGGAAATCGACCGGTTTTTTCTGCAGCTCAAGGAGATGAAATTTTCAGCAAGGATTAACAAAGAATGGATAGACCTTAGGCTAACTAAGATTGAGTACAAGTTAAATCCTTGGCAAAAATATGCATGCTTACAATTAAGTCCTAGAAAAGAAAATAAATAAGAACCAAGTAATATACTTCTTTTCTTGAACTTGAACTTGGACATTCACCTTAATTATGATATGAATGACCTGAAAATACACTTAATAAGATGATTAGTCCATAATGCTAAATTAATTGTATTCATCAAAATTAAGAGGTTCAACACAAGCTTCTTTTTCCTTTGACATCAAACACTTAACAGAATTGTTAGTAGCAATGAGTAAGTCAATTGTGTACATATTTTTATCTCTACTACCAACTAAAATAGTAGAGTCGGACTCAATGTGTTTGATAATGCATTTAGTAGAATAAAATTCTACTAAATAGCCATTATCGCACAATTGGCTTACACTAAGGAGGTTATGTTTTAAACCTTCAACTAATAGTACCTTTGATAAAAATAAATTAGGTTCTACAAGAATTGAGCCATAACATACTATGGATCCTTGACTATTATCACCAAAAAAAATCTTACCTTTATTCTTAAATTTGATGGAGGAGAATTTTGAGGCATCACAGGTCATATGACGTGAGCAACCACTATCAAGATACCATAGGTTGTCGGCGACCCTACTTCTCAAGCACACCTATTTACAAATAAAAACTAAAGATTTTGGTACCAAAAAATAATTGGGTCCAATGGAGTTAGGCACTAAATTCTTAGGTACCCATGCCTTTAATCCTTTCTTATGAGCACGTCCTCTAGGAGACATGAGTTACCCTAAGAATTTCTTAATGGGAGAGTGAGTTTCGATTCTCACAATCAAGGAGGTATAAGTCTTCTCCTTATGAGTGAAATCGTATCCAATTCTGGCCTTGTTGTATACTACCCTTTGATTTCCAAGCATCATATCTAGATATTTGGACCCCTTAGTGAATACTTCAAGGTCTCTTTTAAGGCTTTCAACTTTAGATTTTAAATCATAATTTTTTCTTTAAGTTTTTCAACTTGAAAAAAATCACATGATTTCTCATCTAAAGTCACTTGAGAGATTGTAGAAGATAAAGTAATAAATAAAGATTCTCTCTCAAGTTTAAGAAAATTTAACTCCTTATGGAGCTCTTTAACCTTAGACTTAGATAACTTTAACTCATCCATCAATTCACAAATAAAATCTTGCATATCATCAAATGAAAAATTACTTACCTCAAGATCTTTTTCTGAATCGCTTTCATCATGTGTTTTAGCCATCAATGCAAAATGTGCTACATGCTTTTTGGTAGCATCACTATCAGATGAAGATGATGAATCCGAGTCATCCCAAGTGGCAGCCAATACCTTCTTTTTTTCTTGGTTTTATCCTTGCCTTCATGCTATTTTTGGATATTTGGGCATTCATCTCGAAAGTGACCTGGCTTTTTACAACCAAAGCATATAACATTTTGTCTCCAATTCTTATTATGATTATTCCCCTCGTAATCCTTAATATTTTTCCTATTTTTATCCCTACTAGACCCCCCAATCATTTTCTTTATATTATCTTTACTAAACTTCTTTCCTCTCCTCATTATTTTTCTAACCATATGGGCTACAATTCTGGCTTCTGTATCACTATCCTCATCACTATTACTAGAAAAAGATATCTCAACTTGGGCCTTCTTGGAGAGTTTAGGTGAAGGTGATGATGAAAATTTCTTGGATACTTCTTCTTCTGCTACTAGAGCTATGCCTTTCTTCATTTCTTTCTCTCCAACATGCCTATTTTCATGAAGTTTCATATGGCTAAATAACTCATTAATTTTATATGTGTCAAGGTTTTGAGAAACTCCTATAGCATCAACTTTGCCAACCCATAATTGAGTTCTAGGAAAAGCTTCTAATACCTTACATACAACTTCTCTATTTTCTAAAATCTCACCTAGCCCTACAAGCGTATGATAAATCTTTTTGAATCTAGAATGCATTTGGGTTATAGATTCACTTTCTCTCATTTTAAAATTATCAAATTGATTTTTGTAGAGAGCTTTTTTTGCTCTCTTGACTTTAGATGTCCCCTCATGTAATTCAACCAACTTCTCCCACATTTCTTTAGTACTAGTTTGGAGACCTAATTTATTGACCTCTTCTTTGGTTAAGGCACATTGTAAAGTAGTGATACCTCTCGCATTTGCCATATATCTTTTCTTATCATTTTCACTCTAATTTTTCTCATCTAACTCTAATCCATCCATATTTTTAGGTGGTATATATCATTTCTTAAAACTAATCACCATATCAAAGTCAGTTTGAATAAAAGCAGTCATTCTCATCTTCCAATATGCAAAATCTGATCCATCAAAAAGTGGTGGCCTATGAATAGATTGACCTTCTGAATTTCTAGAAGCCATACTAATTCTGGGTGGTTAAACCTATATAGAAGTCCTGGCTCTGATACCAATTGTAGGATCAAGTATGACGTCTAGAGGGGGGGTGAATAGACGTAATTAAAATTTAATTTAATTTACTAAATATAATAGTTAGTACAAAATACAAACGGAAGCAAATATAAGTGTAGACAAGAAGAAAATATCACATCCACAAAGAACATACGATATAACGTGATTTGGCTCAAATTAGAGCCTAATCCACCCAACCCCGATCGAAAAGATATCACTATAACACACTCCTTGGTTTAGGCGGAGAAGCCCGTACAAATTCTCCTCTATCCACTCACTAGAGGCCCTCCTCACTTTTAAGTGAGGGCTCACTCACTCACCTCCTCCAACCCTTGTTTGGAGGCTCTCTTCACACACACAGTGAAGGCAGAAAAAAGAACAACTAAAATATTACAAAGAAAGAAAATCACTCACTCTTCCTTCTTATGATTGAATCTTGAGAGCTAGAAGAAGAGTGAATAAAGAGTTTGAGCACTTGAGTCCAAGTTCACCTAGATCGCCTTGAATCTTGATTGAAACTCAACTTGAATGTTTTTATCAACTCTTAGGATGGTGGAGAATGAAGGTAAATGTTGAGAGCAATTAGAGAATTTTATGAGCTAAGAGTAATACACCAACGACCCCTATCTCCTTATATAACAAGAGCTCCAACGGCTAGAAAAAGAAGCTGAAAAAGACCTGGAGGTCGACCTCAGCTAGCCGTTGGAGGATAAAAATAGGCCAACGGTCACTTCCAAGATCGACCTCAGATTGACCTCACCACTGAGGTCGCCTCTAGGTCGACCTGAAAAAATCCTCCAAGATGACCAAAGTTTCTATTGAGGGTCGCTGCTTAAGGTCGACCTCGGGTCGACCTCAGGTCGACCTAGAAAAATTTCCAAAATGACTAAAGTTTCTGTTGAGGGTCGCTGCTAAAGGTCGATCTCGGGTCGACCTCAGGTTGACCTCACTGCTGAAAGTCACCCTTCAACTATCCTAAGGCTGCCCTGGAGCTATCACAACCAGAAGAAAACATCTAGAACAATCTTACCACTACTAGGCCACATAATTAGGAGAATAACTCGCAGAAATTCTAAGTGCTCAAACTCATATCCAAGCTATTCTAGCAATTAAGATCAACCTCATAATAATTCTACTCTCAACTAGAATAAAAAGAACAATAATGTAATTTGCTTCACTTAGTCTTCAATGCTCAAGCCTTTCTCTCCAATTTAATTAGATCTCAATTTTAGTATACAATTGAGATGCAACTTTAATAAACCTGAAATTAAAAATACTAAACAATTATGTTAGTACAAATTAACTTAAACATATTATTAAACATCAAAATCACAATATTATCATAAGGGAGGAACCAACATAACTTTCATCTAACTTTGTAATTTATAATTTTTATTTTGCACAAAAATTAAATATTTGTCTTATGTATATATTAAATTTTTATGACCAACTATTCACCTAGAAGTTGTTGGTGAGTCTTAATGGAAGGTAAATGACACGTGTGGCACTGCTGTTTAATTAAACCTTCCATATTTAATATCTTTTTTTGGAAACTTTGAGGCTTGTTTTTTTCCTGCTAATTCAATTTCATATAGGTCCTTGAGATGTTTGATAATTCCGATATCACTCAATCATACAACTTTTAGAACTAAAATAACGGTTTACTTCATTTATTTTGCGGTATCTATAGTGCTAGTAGCTTATTTTTATATTTTATCATATATATAATTTATCTGTGCATGACATCACTCTTATTTATTGAGCAAAAAGTAGCTCTCTGCACGTCTACATATATAGATTAACAATATATTTTTATTAAAGGTTAAAAAATATTGATCATCGTCAAACTGATGATACTCAAACAGAAATTCAATAATTTCACTACACTGTTATTAACGTGTTGTGATAGATAAGCACACAATTGATTGAATACGTATTCACTCCCCCCTTCCTCTCTCCTTCTCCCATTCCTTTTCATCTCTTCAACTCTCCGTGTCTCTTGTTTTCCGGTCCCGCTTTTTTATTTATATTTTTATTTATCTTTTTGTTAACCTAAATGAAATATATTTGAACCACATGAATCAAATTGTAATTTACCAACACCATTCGATGAGTGAGACGACCTTGACCGCCTTACAAAAAACGTGTCAATTCAATTGAGCAAATAAGAAATTAGAATGTGTGGTCTAATTTGAATCTACGAGCCTTGCAATTCTTGATCAATTAGAAGTAAAATTTTTAATATCGAGTAAAATTTAATTCGAGCTTATAATTTTTTTTTTTTAAATTTGAGTTAAATCGAGTCCAATTATAAGTCACATTTTTAATAAAAATATCTACTTTATATCACATTCTAGATCAAAATATTTAAATTGAGTATTTTGGTTTAGTATGTGAAATAGAATTGATATTTTTATTAAAAATTATTGAATACGTAAAATAAAATAATAATTTTTTATATTATAATTTGTGTAGAATGATTAAAAATTTATTATTATTATTATTGTTTTTTAAATTAGTATCATTTTGGTCCTGATTTTGGTCCTCGCGCCAAACAGGGCATTTAATGTGTAAAATTTAGCCTGATTGTTTTAATGTTTAAAATTAACATGATTTAATTTGATACAGACATATCACATCATATAATTAATTTATTTAACATCTTACATATATATTAAAATAATAACTAATTTATATCACATCCTTCCTTTATCTCAATATAACAACTAATTTTATTTTATATTATTTACAATTTAAATAAAAAAAATATTTTTATCAAAATTTAATTTTAACTAAATTAAAAATTAAATTTTACAAACAAACAATCAGTAATTTTCATATTATAAAAATTTATATTATGTATTATATAAAACGTGCAAATAATATATTTTTTTATAAAAAAATAATTTAAATAATTTAAAGAATTAAGGCTATAGACCTTTCTAGTTGACTATAATTACTTAATAAATATTTAATAATTTTTATGAGCACTTGAGAAATCTTGGACTTTTAAATATAACTATTGAATTGATCTTAAAATATTTATAAATATCACATATTTTTTATATTTGAAATTTCTAAAATTTTATTATATCCTGAAAAATAATTACATTTTATATCGTAAATTTATATTAAAAAAAATGTTAATCATGCCTCAAAATTTTCACTTTTCTTAATTCACTTACAGGAAGCAGAGGAGGAAGAAGAGGGCTTTGGGGAGTTGGGAGATGCAGCAAGAGCTGCAGGGGACGCACATGGCGGGGGACTGCGGATCCTCTGCTTCTTGCGGAGAAGTGGAGAAGAAGAGGAAGGAGATGGGTGAGCTTACAAAGAATAGAAGGGAGCTGCCATAGCACCATGCATGCCCGTTAACTGATCAGATTTGGGTTAACCCCAATTCAGATCCGAATTTATATACATCAAATCGAGTTATACATCTTCTGAATGATCTAAAATGTATAAAAGCTTCCAATTTTCAAGATAGATTAAAAGAAACAACTTCATCTTATAAAAAGCAACATTTCACCGTCTAATAATCATAACCTAGAAGTTCACTAGACACAACTTTGTGCAGAAAATATCTACAAAAAAATATACACAGAAAAAAAAAACTGCTTCAAACTTGTTACAGTCAGGTTCGTTTCGCAATTCACTCTTCCTGAAAGGTTGGAGTCGAATCTCATTCATCAGCTCGGTAGAACAACAGCAGCTTCGCTGGCATCTTCTTTCCCTGTTCCCGAAGGGAGAAGTCAGTAATGCTGCAGAAGCTTCGGAAACAGCAGAGAAAAAGAGGAAAGATGAAGCTAAACCTGCAATTTCAATGAGTTCTCAAGAGGAAAACAAAGACCGGTAGAGCATTTCTGAAGATCTTCAGGCTTTTTCATCCAGGCCTTGTGTGCTTTAATTGCATCAAGTTTATGTAGAAATGTCTACAGAGAAAAATGAAATAAGGGTAGACAACAGCCAGTACATAAATTGATCTGAATGAGATAGTGTGTTAGGAAAGAAATACCGGTCTACATAAACTTGAAATTGCAGGGCTATTTTTATCCACATTAGAATGAGAACCAATTAACTGAAAATCCTAGGCTAGTTAGGGCTATCGCAAGTATACTAGTTGACTGCTAATGTGAGAAAATTCTTTATGTGCACTTTCAACAATTTCTCCCTCACACGATAATTCATCCACATTGGTCTTCTATGCCCATGGGCTATTTTTATCCATCAAGTAGGCATGCTTATAAAGATCTCACTCAATCACTTGGACCCACAATGAGAGAAACACGCGCTTCGATTTTCACGCAACCATGGCTAGGCTAGAAACTCATGGAAGAACCCCCATGAACCACTCGATCCTAGTTAAACTATTAGCTGTGATACAATGTGTCAGCGGAGAAATACTAGAAGGCCCAAATTGGGCTTAACACACAAGTAAATAGACATCATTTAACCTAAAAAACTATGCTAGTGGGTTAGAGCTATCACAAGTATATTAAGTACCACAACTTAGAGACTATCAATATAGAATAATTCTTCATAATGACCAAAATAGAAAATAAAAAAGAATGTAATCTACAAACATTAACCACAAGTAAGATTGTCAACCTCTGAAAGAGGAACAGTGGGTTTTTCCAGTTCATCCCCACTGATAGGTACACCAGTGCCTTGACATTCTGGGCAAAATACAGAAGAAATGTGGCGGTTCTTCAGAGACGACTTCCCCTTGCGTCCTCGAGTACCTTTTGATGATTGTTTGACCCACATTTCAAACTCCAAAAGCAGTAACCAGTGTATCAGGCAAGAGGCGTGGAAGACATGAAATGCCTGCATGCAAGTCGTATCCAAATACTCGACAACTACTACACAAGTAAAAAGGAACATACGAGACCAATAAGCACAAGAACAAATCATAAAAACTCACCCCATTAACATTCCGGCTGCTGCATGCCAATTTACTAGTTTTCAAGTTCAATAAAGTAGCAACATCTTTCCCTGGAAGCATAGGTTGGCGACAGATATCACAGTTCCTTTCAGCAGCTAAACGCTTACGTTTCCTTGATTCATCCCTGTGAGCCCCATTAGAAATAGATCTAGAAGATTTAGAATTTGAATCATCAGGGCTGCAGTGATCGTGATTATGGGAATTTTCAAAGGAAGAACTACACTGTTCTTGGAAAACCTCAGAAATATCCTCAGGATCTGAGAATGATTTTTTCCTCTTCTTACTAGGCTGGCCAAACTCATCTGTCTCAAAGAAAGAGCCAGGGGATGGAAAACTGTCTGTATCATCCATGGAACCCTTCCTGCCAAGATTGTAGGTATAAGCGAAACCAACTATAGCAAAGTCGCATTTTGGGGTAAATAATAACTCATCACAACAATCAGATTCCCCATCACCCAACCAAGCACACCAAATCCTACCGAACTTACTACTGTCCTCACTGCCATCATGGATTTTACTGCCTACATGCCCAAAACCAATAATCTTCAACTCCAAATCAGAAACTTCCTCATTGAGCAGCACACCGGGGATTGAAAGGCACTCCTTCACACCCTTATGTCTTCGAATTTTGTCAAGACCATTAATAAATTTCATGGTATTCCGGGAACCAGAATAAGAATTATGATCATCATTGCTATGAAGGCTTGAAGTCGGCTCACTGCTGCCCTGATCAGCAGCACCTTTAAACACTGAGGTTACTTCATCTCCATTAACAGCAGGATTACATCTGCCATCCTTAATAATTGAATCCCCATCTCTCTGGGAATCCGAAACCAACGAAAAGAATGCATCTTTCTCACGGGAATTATTGAAAAAAAGAACACCGTCATTAAAAGGCCACGGATTGGGGAGCAAAAGGGTGATTTTAGCTGCTCCATACCTTTTGGAGTGAAGATTTCCCCCGAGATGATCGTAGAGCACCGCCTCACTGAAGCACTGAGTAAGGCAGAGCGTACAGAAGAAGATGTTGCGCTTCCCAACTCCTACTGGCCTCAATTCGACGTACACATGCCCCTGTTGCCGGACATCACGCAGAGTCGCCCTAGCCGCTACTTCTCTCAGATTCAACGTGCCGACCTTCTTAACCACTAATTCCTTTCTTCCCATCACCTCCGAATTCAAATCCTCTGAAACCCCCAAATCGCCCGCAGGAGGCAATCCAAAACAAAGACGAACATGCAATCTTTCAAAGGAATCAGAACTCAATCCAGAACCCGCGATTACCTCGAAACCCTAGGGATTTCAGTGCTCGCGAAGAGATCGGGTAACGGAAAACGGGAGATTCTCTAGATGACAGCAGCTATCGAACAAGAGTCAAAAATAATCCTAATTCCTAGGTATTTGAGGGCCTCGTCGACATACCGCAGGAGCCCAGCGTATCGGCCGCTTCTTTCCGGATTTTTGTCCATGACTACTGACAACTGCGTCGCCGGAGCTGAAACCCTTCATGTCCACGGCCATCTCCGACAGCTCAGCTACCCGGCAGCGCGAGAGCGAGAATGAGAGAGAAGAGAGACGATGAGAACAAGAGGCAGATGCTTCAGGAAGGAAGAAGATGCCGAACCGATCCTCCCACGAGAGAGAGAGAGAGAGAGAGAGAGAGACTCACGAATATTAAGCGGCGTCAATAAAATATTATTTTTATTATTCGAAAATATTTCTCGTTAAATTGATCCTCATGGACATCTTATTAAGCAGTGACGATTTGTGGAAGCCACTCAGCGTTGAGAATAGAATATTAAGAATCCGCACCTTGTAGCGCGGTTGCATTTGTCTGAATTATCCTGCAGAACACTTGGTTTATCTGATATTGATTGGGATTTTAGGTTTTTTAAGGTATTCTAATCCATTCAAAAATAGAAAAATGGCGCAGAGATTTTACAAAATCGTACCAAAATTAAAAATTTAACAATAATTAGATCATCTAATTTAAGCCTACGTGCAATTAAATTTCTTTAATTTTTAATAAATTAATTTAATTAATTTAAAACTAAATAAAATTTAAATTAACCTATTAATTAGAGAAAAATTTATCTATTAAGTACTAATATAAAATAAGAATAATTTGTATATAGCACTTTGATGTTTTAAAATTTTTATGTATTGATCTACCTATTTTAAACTATAGTATTTAAGTCTATAAAATCTTAAAATTTTTACATACTGATTCATAAATTTAAAATCATAATACTTAAGTTTCAAAAATTAATTTATTACAATATAGCTGTTCTGCCTCCTACAATATTATGTTCAATTTAGAATATACATGCAAAATACTAAGACTTGGGAAGACCAAATGAAAATAGACCAAATTCTGAGACCTAAATTTTAAAATTCAAAAACTTTGAACCAACACGTAGAAATCCTAAAACTTTAGAGACCTAAGTGCTATGATTCAAAATTTATAGACCAACATATAAACTTTCTAAGACCTTAGAGACCTATATACAATTTACTCAAACTACAAATATTAAAGAAAAAGAATCAAGTAAGAAAGCAATATAGCCAGATAAACATAATGATGCAAAGCTAGATCACCAGTACCAGCGACTTCATTATAATCTACAATCTCGAGCATAAATTATAACAATTTATTTTTTGTGTATAATTATTTTATTTCTGCATATTTTATTTGAGTAATTATAAGTCAAACATTATGTTTATGAGAATGTCTACTTTGGTGTCCTGTATTTTTTTTAGTTTTATTTTGGTTAATTTGGGCTGCTTGTGATTAGATTTTCACTAGAGTTTGAGTTGAGTAAGAGCTTCCTTATTCCTTTGTTGACCTGCACAAGCAGTGCTGGTTCAGATCGGGAATGCAGAGGGGCTGCAGGTTTCCCAGGATTGAAGTTTTCATGAAAATAGAATTTTATTCTCTAAGTTTTGGCATTGCCTTATTCTTGTTGATATATGTTCTGTTGGTTATCAGAAACATTAATGATATTTCCAATTGCTTAGTTTGGGTTCATTTACGCCATTATGTGCTAATTTAATGTTCTGCAATTTGTGACTTAGGCTCTGTTTGACATTGCTGTGCTGTATAAAAAAGTGTTGTACTGTATAGTTATATAAAAAAGTGTTGTTGAATAAAGTTGTTTTATATGTTTGGTAAACTATTGTTAAAAGCTGCCATCAAAAGCAGAACTGTTTAGTTAAACTGCTGTGCNAGGACATAAGGAAGAAAATGACGGAAAAGATTAGCAAGATGTGTTCGGTTAGAGATAAATAATATTAAGGGCATTTTTGTCCATAATTAATTAGAGCACAATCTCTTTTTCAAAAAACTTTTTTTTTTAGCTTTTCTCTACAACTGTTTTTTAGCTTTTAGATAGCTGAAAACGGTTAAATAGCTATTTTACCAAACACAATTTTTATATTTTAGCTATATAAAAAAACACTTTTTAATATCAAAAAGCTTTCCCAAACGCAGCCTTAAGCTTGGGTTTGAGCATGAAATCAGATTAATTATCATTTGGCCTACTAATTTTGAGATTATTCGAATGCTTCTGTTAACACCATTTCCACTGCTGATATGTTACCTTTAAATTCTATTACTAGTTGAGTTGAAATTTACTTTTGTAGGAGAATAAAATGAGTTGGAATTCATTTAAATTTGAGCCTAATACTTTATTTAATTTTCCTTAGTAATATTCTTGTGTTTTAATGTTGAACTCTTCTCAATATTATATGTTGGCTGGTGTTTAAAATCAAGATTCTCGTATTGACGCTAATTGATCTTCTTGTCAGATAATCAAGTTGTATGGATTGGCGACTGACTTCTTTAGCAATTTGATTACTTTCTATCTTAATCGAGTAATTTTCTAGAATTATTAGAATATTATTAATTAACTATAGAAACTTCATGAAATTTATTTGTGACTGTAGTGGTATAATTAAAATTTTTTTCGCACAATCTCCTCAAAATTATATAGTTAGATTAATTTGCATAGTTAGGTTACTTAGAATAACATCCTACAACAACAACAACAACCAAACCTTAATCCCATTAGGTGGGGTCGACTACATGAATACTTTATTTCCATTGCGCCCTATCATTTACCAAATTCTTATCTAAGTCTAAGTAACTAAGATCACTCCTTATAGTTTCTTGTCATATCTTCTTTAGTCTCCCTTTTCCTCTTTGTACATGGGCAAAATCCAATAACTCAATTTTTCTAACTGGAGCTTCAATCGGCCTACGATTTAGATGTCCAAATCATCTAAGCCGACTTTCTCTAAGTTTATCCTCAATTGGTGCAACACTAACTTTCTTTCGGATATACTTATTTCACATTCTATCCTTTCGTGTATATCCACACATCCACCTTAACATCCTCATTTCTACAACATTTATTTTATTTGTATGTTTTCTCTTTGCAGGCCAGCATTCTGCACCATATATCATCATTGGTCTTACTACAGTTTTATAAAATTTACCCTTGATTCTGGATGGGATTTTTCTATCGCACAACACATTAAGGCTTAGTTGTTGACGTTCCAAGCACTATTCTAATATTGGTAGCTTGACGTTCGCATTAAGGAATGCTTAGTTGCATCACATAATCACAAACTTACAAATACTAGATGCATTAACTCAAATCATACACGGTTTTAAGAGCTAGGATTCGGGTCACAAAATTATTCGTCAATCACCCATGTACCTAAACTTATAAGAAAATAAAGCTATGCAACGCTCAAAATTAGCCCCCAAGTAGCCTAAAAGTGATTTTGGGTCTAAACCTATTAATTATTCAATAGATTAAATCATTAGTTCATTGAATAATCTAATGAATTAGACTTTTAAACTGCAAATGATCCTATGGGGCTATGCATCAAAATTTGAAAGATATACATAAGGTTGGAATGAAATTCCATGCTTTAATATTATCTTCAGAATTGAGAGAAAAAGAATATATTTGGAATATGAGGTAATACGCATGAAATTATATTACACTTGAAATTTTGATATACATTAAGTGCATTACATTCATTAAAAAATATCAAAACGAAGCCTTAACCAATGTGATGGATTATGAGGAAAAAGGACAAGGATATTCACTGATGTTTAGAAAAACATGTTGAACCCCATTGATTTTGATAATCACAATTACTTTAGATTTAGTACTAATCCTCTTCTAAGTATATTTTTACAGGCTAATCGTCCGTTAGAAGATGGATATTCTCAAGTCCAAGTGAAGCAGAACTCACCATTTGTTTTTCCTTATCCTTCATAGGACTTAATGTAAACGCGTTAGTTTGCCAAGAGATTTTACTCGTTTTTACTACATGTTTACTTATTTTTTCCTAGATGTTTTCTCCTTCTTTTCACTTGCATTAGTAGGCTTAGAATGTTAACTTACTTCATTCTTTTTAGTAGCCTAAAAAAGCTTTCAAACTTCTTACCTTTTAAGCCAAAACTGTGCAACCGGTCAATTTCATCAAATCGACCGGTTGGTTCTGCTGGGCCTGGACAGAACCGCCCAGTCCGCCCAGAATTGCATTTGATCGTTATTACATCATTTTTGGCTGTGCTAAAAGGCTTTACCTGATATTCTTAAAGCTTTGTGCTGTATCATTTTTCTCTATTTATGAAAAGTCCACAAAGCTCTTATTTTTTCTCCTATTTTATCTTTTTCCAAAGGAGAAATATTGAGTTGATGTTCTCCAAACCCATATCTTTTTATTCAGAATTTTTGTACTTTTGCTGAGATATAGTGGTCCTTTTTAGCATGTTTTAAGGGCACAATAATCCTACTTGGCATCCCTTCTTTTGTCCTCATTCTAAACAAGCATGCTTTAGTATTTTTATAATGTTTCTCACTCCAACATTATTGTTTTTGCTGCCACATTTTCTGGAAACATGTTTCCAGAAAATCTGGAACTTTATCTCATGGTTCTTGAGCCCGAAAAAGTCCAAAATGCCCTCCTCTTGTCTTCCTCTCATTGGTCTTTGGGTAGGACATGGACACATGGCAACCTCTTATTGATTAGTTTGAATCAAGAGCATTTTTCCCTCAGCTGAACCAATTTTTTTTCTGCTGTCCCAACGGAAAAAATACAACATTCACTTGCAAAATTTTTTCTAAGTGTTCTAAGCTCTTCTCTCAAGCTCTAAGTGTTCCCTAACTTCTTCCCTAGCAAAAATCTGCATACAATCTTGAAGAAGTGATCATTTGGAGAA
>JAEMOT010002894.1:331512-347599 GCA_019297695.1 Apostasia ramifera
CAAAATTAACCAATCTGCTTTTTGGTATCCGGTCTATTTGGTAAAATCGACCGATCTGCATTTTCGCACTCTGTTTTTTTTTTTTTTGCTGTAACCTTAACTCACTTCTTATCTATTTTGAAATATTTGTTTGTGTACGCCTTTTTACCTGCTGTTGTTTTCATTAATTCAATTTATTTGAAATTATTTTTAAATTCCCAATTCACCCCCCCTCTTGGGAAGGCCTAAGGGCCAACAGAACAGAAGGCAGAGAAAAGCACAACAAGAGAGAAAGATCCATATCTGGTGCAAAGAGCTCCCCGCCTCCAGCTCCTGCCTTCTAAGCATCGGATCTGCCGCTATCTCCTGTTGGCTGCGGAATAGCAATGGCAACAACGCAACCGCCATCTCTCCAATCAATCCACCGGCCGTCGAAGCCGTGAACATTGAGCCACCTAACAGAGCCGAGGACGGTGACAAAAATCCACCACTGCTAAGGCTCCCATTATAGTGGGTGTAAAGGTGGTGCTGAAAATGATGAAGGGGTTGCTGCTGAGCCCAAGGACTTGATGAAGATGGAGGATTGGCGGCAGAGGGGTGGGGAGGGATTTGAAGCTTGGCCGGAGAGGCAGCATTTCCGCGGCCGTAGAGGGGCACCAGGGAAGCGACAGAGAGGGAGGCCTTGCACACGGGGCATGATGAATGGGAGAAGAGGCCTTCGTCTACCTTTAGCCACTGATAGATGCAGGGCCAGCAGTAGAGGTGGCCGCAGAGGGTGACTACAGGATCGACGGTGATGTCTAGGCAGATGTTGCAGTCGAAGCACCCGCCGACGGCAGAGACAACGGAGCCCGATGGTGATGGTGGGGCAGTATCTCCAGTGCGTTTCTTTGATAGTTTTTTACGGGGATGGAGGTGATCTCCTATGGCTGCTTCTAAATCCATACCTGCGTTTTCATCAACTTACTTGAAGAATTAATCAGCAGAATTTCTTTCTTTCTTTCAAGTTAAAAGAGGAATCCACAAAAACAGAAACACAAATAATAAAAATAAATCAAAAAGTATTACCATTTGCATAGAACGATATTTAAATAAAAGTAAGCATTTTATAGAAAATATATGACTTTCAATTGGCATGTAGATAAACTTCCCAATAACAAAGAAGATTCTTGATCCTCGTATGCCATGTATTTTCTAAGAGAACTTTCTATCACAATGTATTACACAACACAGCTACTTTCATAAAAAAATTGTTTCTTAATGTCTAAGCTATAGTCGTTGAAAACTATCCCAAATATAACCTAGAGATAAATGAAATTTAATCACAAAATACAAGAGACAAGGGTATAACTTAAGAAAAAAGATAAAGACCAACGAGTTATAAAATGCACCGACATAAAAGAAAAATCCAAACCAATCTGCCTCTTAGTGATGAAGAGGCCCGCGACTAACAATTATCAGATTTTTTTTTCAAATAATGATCTAATCTACAACCCCAGAATGGACTACTGTTCTTCTCACCTCCTAAGAAGATGAGGATTATGATACTTCAGAACAAACTGATAGCCCTAGAACTTGAATATCTATTTGTTTTTGGACTACATAATCATTGAATGGGCTTCTCAATTCTAGGATACAAATTTCACCATAAATATTTCAGGAAAAAATTAACCAACATCATGAAATTGGTGTAAGATTCAAGCCAAAAGAATGGGACATGAATAACTACACAGTTTTTTCATTCAATCCAACTTAAATGAACCATCTTACAACATAGTTAAACAGTTATTTCTTTCAACAACGGCAGTAATATAGCACTAAAAAACAAATTAGATCCCTTTTCAACTCTATTTGTAATACTGCTCTCTCTAAGAGCAAGTTAAGATAATGTGTACTGATTATATCCCAAATCATTGTTTCTGTTCTCCTAACATAACGACTTAAATCTATGCACATTATGTACAAGGACTTCTATAGATCGACGATGGACATAAACAACCTGCCTTAAAATCTCCCCCTAATCATATCTTATCCTCCATAAGTCCCACCCATCCTCTTACTGGTGAAGAAATAAAATTTTACCTAGCTTTGAAACACATGTTTGATGAGAATAAAGTTAATATTTTCTGCTAAAATTATGTTTGATGGGAATAAAGTAAAGTTTTGTGTAGGATGAAAAATAAAATTGATGGTTATATTGACAATTGAGTAGGCAGTGAAATAAAAGTATTCTTTTAGTTTTCAAAATTAGTGTAAGATGGATTATAAAAATATCCAAGTCAAATGGCTTTTGTGACCTAGTGCCAGAGCAGACTTGAAGCGGCTTCATTTTCAGTGAAGTTTAAATAAATTGACTTAAAAACAACTAGCTTTTTTTTATAATAACCTGAATAAGTCATTCATGTTAAGGTTCAAGCAAATGACGTTAAAGTGAGTCATAATTCATGAAAACAAAAAGAAAATCATGCTTTTTTATTACAGGGGAAATTACTCAAAATCAAGCACAGATAGCAGAACAATTACAGAATGATGATAAGAGTAAAACGTTTATGATGTTAATTGCATCAACTGAAGGAAAATCCAACTAGACATGATTAGATCATCTTTTTCAATAACAACTTAGCAATTTCCAATAATCATAGAAAAGCCATTGTTCTCTCAGCATGATCTTCAGTAATACCACAAAAAATAGCTATAGTGAAGAATTACTCAAACTGAAATCTTATCCTCACGAGAACTGTTTTCATTCAATGCTTCAGACAGGAAAGAGAAACGAATATAGAACGCCCCTGAGTATCACCAATAAGCATACACCTCATATATAATGACAAAAACCTCTGCAATTACAACTCCAGAAGCAGGATAGAAGCTACGAAAGAGTAGCATAGAAGCGATCCAAGAAACAATCAATTTCTATCAAAGCGATCCAACAAACAAGCAACGTGAAATTTAAAACTCCCGACAAATCACAGACCAAGAGGTCTCTAACAAGAAAAGTTTAAATTAAACTAGGGAAAAACAGTAGGGAGGGGCGAAATACTGCAATGTGGAACACAAAAGCATTGCGGGTCGAAGGCATGATCAACCAATCGCCAATTTTATCATATCGATCGAACAACCAGTTTCAGTTCTAAAAGTCTCGACAAAATCGATCATAAGGATATAACAATTCAATTTGAACTGGGTAAAGAGAGTACGGGGAGATGAACAACTGGCCGAACCTCAAAAATCGCCTCAAAAGCTGCTAGCCCTCGCAATCCAAACAGGCTCCCGGACCTGATCGGAGGCGTCGGCAAAGAGGCGGCAACCTGATGAATCGGCTCGCAGAGACGACGCAGTTTTCTTGAGAGAGAGAGAGCGAGAAGAGTCCGACGGCGACGACGGAGAAGAGCGCAGTTGCACGCCCTGACGGAGGTTTCTTCGTTCTTATTTAAATAAACCAATGCGAAGGGCGTGGGAAACGTCTGGGATACGGCCGAGAAGTTTCCCTTGAGCGTGACGTCACTGCCCAGCCTGTAAATCTTTGTTTGCAAGAAATCGGCTTTCGTATATAATTATTCTTGACCGGAATTAAAATCATTTATAATTACCGTTAGATTTATTTCAATTATTTTTTAATTTAATTTATTTCAAAGTATTACTGTAGTATTTACTATAATAATTAATAATTTGGAAAATTTTACAAACCAGAAATACGTAAAATAGACGTCAATCTATTAATATCTTCACCGCTTTAAAATATAATGAAATTATTTTTTAAAATTGGGGGATTTTGTTTTGTGCAGAAAATCAAGATGATAAAAAAATAGGATAATTAACTACGTGCTACATAATTTAATTTTATTTATACATTACTTATTCATTCTTAATTAATTATACTTTACATACTTAAAATATTATAAAATCTTATATACACATATTTGAGTTAAAATTTAATCAAAAACTATTTAAAAAAAATATTCTGTTAGTAAATCATTAAAATTATATTTTTACTTTTAATAACATATATTTTTCTCTTCCTTAATACCACACTAAAACGCTGATTTGTTCTAAAATTAATTCACATCGCAGATGTCTCCTTCTTTTGGTGTCACCTAAACATTAAAATTTTAGGATTTTCATTCAAAATATATTTAAATATATCTTTAAAATAATATGATAAACAGCTCAGATTTTTTGTGATCTAACTATAGTTAGGTTATTGAAAAATTATGATAACTCATTATAATAAAAATAAATTAAAATGTGTGTATGTAAAATTTTATAATGTTTTGAGTGTGCATAGCGTAATTAACTAAGAATGGATGGGTAAGGCATAAATAAAACTAAATTATGTTGTATGTAAGTAATTATTCCTAAAAAAATATAAACATGTACTTCAACTAGATTTTAAGATCAATAGGAATTTTTTTTAGGGGGCGTTTGGTTCAGTGTTATCTCAATGTTATGTTATGTTATTTTTAAAAAGTAATTGTTTAGTTTAATGACATCTTTAAATAACATTATAATTAATTACAAAAATGCCATTACATGGTGACATCTAGATGTCACCCCAAATTGGGCGACATCTCAAGATAACACCATCAATTTGTCATTATAATATCAATAACTTCCAACTAAACAAAAATTATTTGGATAGCATTGATATTTTCTAATATCATAACATTGAACCAAACAAATGTCCATTGATGAATAACAAAAACATTTAGATACTATGACATCTAAATAATATTGACATTGAAATAACACTGAACCAAACGCACCCTTAATACTATTTAACAACATTTTTGCAAAGGATAACTAATAAAACTAACTTTATATAAAAATATTTACGAGAAATTATATATATCATTCTAAATAAAAAAATTTTATTTATTTAATTTTAAAATTAAATATTTATATAAATGATTTTGTATTTTAATTACAAATTAGATAATTTTATATAAATAAATTATTACATTTTTTCTTTAATTAGATGTAGAATAAATTTTTTTAATTTAATGAAAAGATGTAATTTATAATTATATATTCAACGAAATATATATACATATATTTAATTTTTAAAGTTAAATAAAAAAAAAATTATACTTTAGACGTAACATACATCTCAAATATTTACATATTAAAAATTATGCATAATTAATAAAAAATAGTTATGTATGATATAAAATAAAATAAATTATTATATTAAAATACATGTTAGATGTAATATTATTTATGATGGACATATTTACCCATAATATACGATTGGTATTGTCGTGCAATTGAAATATATATTACGATAATATGCGTTATAGTATCAAAATAGATTTTGTTCAACTATACAATTGAAACATATAGTTCTTCAACAATCTATATAAGCACCTAAATACATGATTTCGTATAATTTATATGATTTGATCATATACTTCTGTAATATTACTTTATATATCAAAAACGATGATTTCATATGGTTATGTGATTCGATTATATAATGGGATAATTACTTATATGTCACACCATTTCACTTTATTTATGCGTTACCCATCCATTCTTAGTTAATTACGTTATGCACACTCAATACATTATAAAATCAACATTATAAAATATTATAAATATTATAAAAACTTACATACACACACTTAAGTTAAAATTTAGTTAAAATCTATTTGAAAAAAAATATTTCGTTAGTAAATCATTAAAATTATATTTTTACCTATAATAGTATATTTTTTTTCTTCCTCGATGTCACATTAAAGCGTTGATTTATCCTAAAATCAATTCACGTCACGGATATTTCCTTTCCGTACCCCAACCTAAACATCAAAGTTTTAAGATTTTCACTCAAAATATATTTAAATATCCTAAAAATATGATGAATGGTTCAGATTTTTTGTAACCTAACTATAGTTAGGTTATTGGAAAATTATAATTGCTCATTATAATGAAAATAAATGAAAGTTTGTGTATGTAAGATTTTATAATATTTTGAGTGTGCATAACGTAATTAACTAAAAATGGATGAGTAACATATAAATAAAGTGAAATAGTGTGGCATGTAGGTAATTATCCCTTATATAATTTGAAAACATGAGATTTCATGCAGTTATAAGATTGGATGATATTAATTTACAGATCTACCCAAAACAAATCCTTTGCACCAACAATCTTGTTTGAATGGAATAAATTACGAAGATATTTAAAAAAATTTAAAAATAAATTATATTTGTAATATTATAATATAAAATAAAATTATTTTGTTATTAAAATTATGTTGAACGTATAATAAAATTAATTTTTTATTAAAATATACGCTGTAAAATAGAATTAATCAAAATGGCCTTTCAGTTTTCATTTTATAAATAATTATTATAAATTAATTATAAAAAATATATTTATAATAATAAAATAAAATAAAATTGATTAATTTATTAAAAATTATATAGAATATAATATAAAAAAATTATATTAAAATTTATGAATTTAAGGTGAAAAATAAAATTTTATTTAATTTTTATCTAATTTTATAGTTGAAAGTCATTTTAAAGTTATAATTTATATAAAATATAAAATAAAATTAATTTTTAATTTTTTATTGACTAATGTTTTAAAATATTAAATGTGCAATAAAATTAATTTTTTTATTAAATTATATGCTGTAAAATAGAATTAATCAAAATAGCCTTTCAGTTTTCCTTTTATAAATAATTGTTATAAATTAATTATAAAAAAATAAACTTTTTAAAATATATTTATGATATAAAATAAAATAAAATTAATTAATGTGTTAAAAATTATATAAAATATAATATAAAATATAATATAAAATAAAAATTTTTATATTAAAATTTATAAATTTAAGGTGAAAAATAGAATTTTACTTAATTTTATAGTTGAAAGTCATTTTAAAGTTATAATTTATATAAAATATAAAATAAAATTATTTTTTAAATTTATATATAATATTAAATATTAATATAAATATTTTTGAAAAAATTTGAATTTTTTTTACCTCCAACTAAAAAAACTTAAAAATCATAAATTTACATTTTTGATCCCGAAGTGCCAATTCATAGGTTTTTAGGATAAATAAATGTTTGTTTTTATTCTTGGAAGTACAAATTGCAAAAATTATAATTTTTAGTAGGAGTAGCAATAAATGACCCGACCCGAACTCGACTAATAAATTTCGAGTATAGGTCATAAATTTTGACCTTTATTAAACAGATCGGGTTCAGATTGGGCATAATCGGGTTCGGTAGGATTCAGACATTTATCAAAAAATATTCTATAAACAGGTCGGATCGACCTGCTAACCTGACCCATTTACTAATCAGGTCGGGTTTGAGTTATGAATTTTGACCTATTTAATAAATGAGTCAAATTCGGTTGAGGTTATTAGGATCGAGCCGGGTTTGGATTCGACCCAAACCCGACGAACCCAAACCCGACCCATCGACCCATTTTACCACGGCTAGTTTTTAGGACAGTTTGCGTTTTGCTTCATAAACCATAAGCTGAAAATTCTATAAATATTTATATATACATATATGTATATAAATATATATTAATATTAATATGTTTGACAAAAATATTTCAATGCTACCATTTGCCAATGCTAACATCCATCAATTTCATAAGATTGAAAAAAAAATATAAAATTAATTTTACAAAATATCGGTAGAGAGGAAAAATTATTGGGTGCGGACGGCGCACCGTTCGGACGCCCAATCAGAGGACGCCACGTGTGCCCGGACCCAGCTGTATGGCACACGTGGCGACCTCTGATTGAATTCCGGACGGTGCGCCGTCCGAACCTAATAACTTCTCGGTAGAGAGACACCTAACTTGCTGTCTGAATGGGTGTGAACTCCTCTGAGAACCTGCCAGTAATAATTAATATGACCAAATAATTTCCAGCTACTGCACTCTATCAGCATGGGTCCAAAATCAGGAGCAAACAATCAGATTGAATTAGGGCATGTCAAATAACTCGAAATTTGAAAACACGAGAGTTCGGGCAGTCAAATTAATTTCAATCAAGATTCCATGCTTGAGTTGAGTTTTTTAAGTGTTTGATCCGAAGGAAGTTCGTGCTCGAAAAACTCTAATCTAAGCAAACTTAATTTGAAACTATTTTCAAATTCGAGTTATTTCCAATTCGCTAAAACTCTAGAACGAATGAAACAAACTGATTCTGACTCAATTGAATGCTTACCTGGTCCTCTATAGAAACTTCTCTATGGAAGCGATCAACGTGGGTTCTGGTACAGCACCAATGACTGCATCTTTCTTCTCTCCATTCTTGAAAATCATGATGGTTGGGATGCTGCGGATACCGTACTGAGTGGCTATTTCTGGGCCCTCATCGGTGTTGAGCTTGAGGCATTTGATCTTCCCCTTGTAGGTTTTCGATAGCTTCGCGACGGTTGGAAGAACCATGCCACATGGTCCGCACCATGGTGCCCAAAACTCGACTAAAACCGGCTTGTCAGACTGCAACACAAGTGATCGCCAAGAATCTTTGGTGACATCCGGAACTGCAATCACAACAAAAAGCAGGAGTGATTCTTTGAAGTTCGTAAACTAGAGTTCGAATCTATATCGATTTTGAATCACTTTCATTCAGTAGATTCACAGCATTTCAAGAATATGCAACGGAATAGATTGACAATTTAAAGAGAATGAATTATACAAACCTTATCTGAGAAGGCAGGAAAAAAATGAAAACACAATTGAGCAAGAATGAAAGCTCAATTTCCTTTGGCCATCAAAACTGCTATCCATCACCCATTTCAAAAAAGAAAAAAAACCTGCTATCCATCATTTTACCATTTTGTAGTGTTGAGATCAAACCGCCGAGAATAACAATAGAAGAAGAAGAAGAAGAACACAGATTTATGTGATCTAATGAAATTGCTATCTTATTATGTGAATCTTATTTGAGAACGCAGGAAAAGGGGATAACAAAATTGAACAGAAGTGAAATCTCATTTGGCTTAGATGAAATAGCAGAGAAAAACGAAACAAGAACACTATAGATTTATGCGAAGGCAAATTATCTCCAATGTTCAGAAGATTCTTATATAAGATAACAAGGTGCAATAAAAGTTTGTAACTTCAGTTATAATGGAATGAAGGGCAACTCATTTTACAAGGTAATCTCAAATTATCTTTAACTGATTCTTATGAACTATTTGGTATAAGGCTTTTTTGGCTTTAAAGGATGGCCTTTTTCAAATTTTTTTTAGATATATATATGATTTGAAATAAAATTAGTTATATTAAAAATTTTATAGGATGTGACATAAATTGATTAATGTGTTGAGAATAAGTAAATATGAAATAAAATAACATTTTAATTTTAAAATTTGTGTAAAATGCAAAATAAAATAATTTTTATATATTTTTTATTGAGATAAAAAGTTAGCCATGGCTGAAGCATTTTTAGCAAACACAATAATTTCTAGAACTGTAATATTCAAATATTTCAAAATTCTAACAAATTTGTCTAAATAAAGCAATGCGCTATAATTTTTAGCCAGGGTTGCAAAATAACAATATCCAAGTCATTTTTATTTTCCGTTCCCTCTCTTTGCAGCGTGACTTAAACCATTTTAAAAATCTCTTTTTTATCTATCCAAGGGTCTCGTTTGGTTCGAACTTTTTTTTTTGACAGAAGAAAAAAAATATTTTATTTTTTAAGTTTAATAAAAAAAAATTATTTTACTATTAGAAAGTATATAAAATATGAAATACTTTTAATTCTAATATTCGAATTTGTATTGGATGCGAAATAAAGTTAATTTTTATAGTTGAAATTTGTGTTGTGCAAAAAAATTGACTCGAACCAAACAAGGTATAATGTGTCATGTTCACCCTCTCTCTAATACAATCATTTCTAATGCAATATACCTAATATAATCAGTCATCTACCTATGCATCTACATCTCATATACATTGATCTTTTTTGATAATTTGTCATTTATCTACACAACATAACTAATCCAATGGCAGTCATATAGAAAATTTCCTTAGGCATCTTTCGATCAAATGATTGAGATAAAAAATTACAAATAATTGCATTCACGTAAGTGCAAAGTATGATAGCTAGTAAAAAAAGAACATAGAATAGAAAATAGAACAAGAATAATAGTGACATGCATAAAAGCAACTTTGCACATTGTTATTGATGCACGAACGGCTTTGTTTTCATGAAGTTCTACTGCCCCTGTTTACAAAAGAGTATGCATGCTACGTGTCATCGAAAAACAAATTTTGACACGATCTTCAAAAAAACCTAAGGTAGAAACCTCCTCCTGAGACTTTAAGAAAATGGAAACAAGAAGATAAGGCATAGGAATACAAGATCTAGCATGAGAAACTCAAACCCATGGATGCGGATGCCAAGCAACTAGCTTCCACTACATAGTTGGATTACAATGCTTTGAAACCGAAATGCTTTCGAGGATTGCAACTGAAGTTCTTCAAATACAGATGCATTATAAGAAAAGACTCACACTTACAAAGCAGACGACCTCCTCTTTGTCTTTCTTTTGCAGATAGGACCAACGATTACTCCTTGTTACAAGAAAGCTTCAATCAGATGAACATTGCATGGTTGCTCTGCTTATACATGGTACTCTCTTGAATGAAACACCAATCTTTGGTGACAATCCTAATAGTTAGGCGACACCTGAGCGATCTTGTTTAGAAGTAGGATTAGTGCGCTAATTCCTCAACAAAAGAATGATGGGAATATTCGTTTAAAAATATTGTTGTCAAATGTCAAACATAGCGTATTCTGTAATAACAATACTAGAAAAGATTCATCGTACCTACGCAACTAAGTTTTTTTGAAAAACACCTTCCCATTACGGAAGCACTCTCTTTGAGGATCAACATCCCAAAGGATGGCTTGCTCAAGAAAAACCTCATCAAAAAATCCTTGAATGAACAAAATTTCATTAACTCTTCCAAGAACACTTCTTGAAGACTCCTTCAAGGACTTCCCTTTGATCGAGAGAAGCACTATTGAAGACCACGTCTTTCATGAAGACCACCTTCTTTCATGAAGACCACCTTCTTTCAAGAACACCTATTTTCAGAACTTTTTCGAAGACCACCTTCTTCGGTTGACACTATCTTCATGAGACTTATTCTTGAGCACCACCTAATTTGATTTTCAACAATTTCCTTGAAAAAATATGAACCAGTTGATCATTATCTACATAAGGATAGGATAAAACAAGCTCCCCGTTCTCAACTTATTGGAGGAACTCTAAACCATTAACTATCCTACCGATGTCATGTCTCGCCTTCATTGTTATTTTTATCATCATATTTGACATGTTTCAATATGGATCTTTTGTAAATTTAGGGTCTTCAATTCAAGCACATTGCATATCTAGTAATATCGTATATTAATGTGCTTCGATTTCAAGTGAAAACCCAAATATTGTTATACCACTATCATTGCCACATGTGGCCATTCTATAACAATCATATTAGAAGTGACTTGATGTATTTGCAAAGACTGGTCATGGAATTTAAATGGACACTTTCCTCGAAAATCCATAAACGAGTAACTCTCTCAGCTTAGATGATCACCCATCCCGAAAACTATTTCTTTGAAGAATATCTTCCGAAACAACTTGAAGAGAAACTCTCGTCGAGGATCACCCATCGCAAAGGATTTGAAGGATGACATGTTCGAGGAGCACCTTGTCGAAGAAATCCTTTGATGAACCAACTTCTCTAATATCCCTTTAAGGAATACCTTCTTAACAAGTCTTCGAATAACACCTTCTCAAAGTCTTCTTGTTCAAGGGCATCTCTTTGCTCAAAAGATACCTTCCCAAAGACCGCCTTCTTTGAGGAAAACCAATTCGAGGAAATTCTTTGAACATCCCCTTCTCAGAATAGCACACTATTTGTGAGACTTCCTTCTGAACAAAACCTACTATGATTTTCGACAACACCTTTCAAGTAGCTGAACATCCGTCGAGGAGGGATAACTTCAACACCCACAGCATCTTTGTTAGTTCTCTTGCCAAAGTAATGTGACTTGAGTGAAAAGAAATCAAACAACAATAAGAATTTGAGAGGAACAAAAACAACAGAAACAATTCATTCCCCAGGACAAATAAAAAAAACCATTACACGGCTAGACAAAGAACAATCAGATTGCTGCCAATTAAACAAAAGATGCAACAGAATTAATCAGATCCGGAGAGACAAGCATACCATCAACAGCCGTGCCCTGAACCTCGCACACCACCGCCGCCCAGCGAAGAACCGGCGGGCTCACCCCTCGCAAAAACGACGCTGCAACCCGAACAGGCCTCGCCACCCTCAGACCCCTGCACTCCGGCAATAGGCGCGCGGCCTGGTCCCTGCGAGGAGTAGAACCCACTCCAGGGATGAACCTGGCGCACGGAGCTGCAATCGATTCGAGGACCGCGGCTGCCATTCGCAGCGTAGAAGGAGGAGGAGGAGCTGCGCTAATCTGATCGGAATCGAGCGGCGAAAGCGAAACCCCAGGTACAAAGGGAAAGAACTTGAGATTAGGATAATTTTTTTAAATTAAACAGCATATTTAATTAACTTAATTAATAATTTAATAACATTAAAAAAAAATAAAAAAAAAAGCAAATTTCTAACATCATTACTATCGGTACCATTAAGCGAAAGTCGCCCGTCTGACATTGATACTACCGGCACTGTTAAGCGAGCATCGCCTATGGCTCGGGCGACTTCCATCCACTGCTTGGACCGTACTGTGATGTATGAACTATAAGATCTGAAGGCGAATGCACAATGAGTTTTTCTAGAGTGAACAGCTCTCACTCCTGCGAAATATATATCTTAGTCAAAGCATGAGTACGCCTAGCCACCGGAGGAAATTGAAGCTGTGAGCGAAACTAATCACATAATGATAATAGCTGATCCCGAGAGTCTATTCATATGCTTTGGTTACTGTACTCTGTACACCTTCCTTATTTAAAATATTTTTAAATTATAATTTTTTTATTATAAATATCTTATTATTGTTATTTTAAATTTTAAAAATATAAATTTAAATATTAAAAATATATTTAAGTATTTCTAATTAATATTATAGCCCTAACGTTTTCTTCTTCTCTATATCCAAGCTTATATCTAAGCATTTGTTTTTCAAAATTTGGGCACGAATGTTATTTTTTAAATTTAATGAAAAAAAAAATTATTTTAATATTAAAAAGTATATAAAATATGAAATACTTTTAATTCTAATATTTATATTTATGTTGGATGTGGAATAAAATTATTTTTATAATTAAAATTTGTGTTGGACAAAAAAATTTCCCCAAACCAAACGATGCCTTAAAGTGTAGATCTTGGGTTTAGTTAACTAGACTATAAAGCCGATTAAGATTTTAATTCACTAGATTATACTCAAATTCATTTTGAGCTTAATATTAATTATATTTTTGAGTTGCAGAACGTTTTTTCCTTCAAACTAAGACGAAATTTTGAGATAACTAAACTCCTACATTATTATCATGATATTACTTAGTTTTTAGGGATAATTACCTACATGCCACACAATTTAATTTTATTTTTGTCTTACCATCTATTCTTAGTTAATTACGCTATGTACACTCAAAAAATTATAAAATCTTACATACACACATTTTAACTTATTTTTATTATAATGAATAATCATAATTTTTTAATAACCTAACTATAGTTAGATTACAAAAAATCTGAGCTGTTCATCATATTATTTTAAGAATATTTAAATATATTTTGAGTAAAAATCCTAAAATCTTAATGTTTAGGTGACGGCAAAGGAAGAAGATATCCGCGATGTGAATTAATTTTAGGACAAATTAGTGCTTTAGTGTGGTATTGAGGAAGAGAAAAATATGTACTATTAAGAGTAAAAATATAATTTTAATGATTTACTAACAGAATATTTTTTTTCAACTAGATTTTGATTACGTTTTAACTCAAATATGTGTATGTAAGATTTTGTAATGTTTTGAATGTGCATAGCGTAATTAACTAAGAATGAATGGGTAACGCATAAATAAAACTAAATTGTGTGGCATGTAGGTAATTATCCCTTGTTTTTAACATGAAAAGGTGACAATCAAAAACTCTTAACGCTTTAACTTTTTAGAAAAGATGTATATGAATATTTTTTGAGACTAAGGCGTTGTTTGGCGCGAGGACCAAAATCAGGACTAAAATAATACTGATTTAAAAACAACAATAATAATAAATAAATAAATTTTTTAATCATTCTACACAAATTATAATGTAAAAAAAATATTATTTTTCTTCACTTAGTCAATAATTTTTAATAAAAGTATTAATTTTATTTTAAATCCTAAACTAAAATACTCGATCGAATATTTTGGTATAGAATGTGAAATAAAGTAGATATTTTTATTAAAAACTATTAAGTATGTAAAGTAAAATAGTATTTTTTTATATTAAAATTTATGTAAAATAATTTAAAAAAAATATTTTAAAAGAGATCTATTTACGTTAGTCTATAATTTTGGAATAGGTCCACAAATTATAACTTGTTATAAGTTTAGTTCTATATTTAATTATTGTGGCACAAATTAGTTCAATGAGAAATACTGAACAAGATCACTTCATTTATTGAAATAAAAAAAAATCAGTTATTTCTCTAAGGGCTCACTTACATTGCTATATTTAAATTGGGCGATTTGGAAGCAATTCGAGTTAAATCAGGTTCAAACGGACTAAATTTTGGTCCGAACTAGCTATTTGGTAGGACGAGATTTTTCTTATTTGGTTGGAGTATCAAAAAAATATAAATTCTTCTGAAAATACTTTCACAAATATTTTATATTTATATCATATTATATAAAATTTAAATATTAAAAAAAAATTATATTGCAATTTTAACTGATCTTTAATATTCAAAATAAATTTTATTTTACTTATAGCATAATTCTTATTAATAAAATAAATATATTTTATTAATAAGAATTATGCTATAAGTAAAATAAAATTTATTTATTTTATTAAATACGTGTGAGATGTTAGACTATAAAGTTAATTTTTAATATTAAAAATGAATACAAAATATGATATAAAATAAATTTATTTTAAATTATAATAATAAAATAAATTTATTTCTATAAATTACTTAAAATGTTTTTAAAATACATTTCAATAATCAAATTAGGAAAGTTTTAGATGAAATTTGCGTAGTATTAAAAATAAATTTAATTTTTAATATTAAATTTTATTTTTAAAAGAAATTAAAACATACCAGTAAGATCTTATGTTAGATGAGTAGTAGTTCAATTTTTGTGTTTCATTGCAGCATCAGGCCATTCAAATTCTTCGACCTATAGTTTTTCGACTGCTTTTTATCGTTTCTATTCATATTTTTTTAAATTTTAACCTTATTTTAGAACTCATAAAAATAAAAAGTATCAAAATAAATAATTTGAAATACTTGAATCGTAGAAATTGAACAAGTCAACCAAAAAATAATCCAGATGAAAATATAAATTATGATTAAATTGATCATTTTCCTTGATTTTATTTTAGTTTTAGACAATACTAATCCGAAGCTCATCGATTTAATTTCGGTATAAATCCTCATTTTTTTGAGGACAAATTTTTTTTAAGATCTTGATTTTTGAATTAAAAATAATAAAAAATCATATATTATTCAAAATTTTTGAAACCACCAAAGCTATTGAAATTAATACTTCTGAAATTAAAATCAATTTTTAAAATTTTGATGTAAACCACAATTAAATCTTAGCAAATTTTGATTCTATTACATATCAAATTATGAGCCCTACATAAAGAACAATGTTGTAAACTTTTATTATAAAATAATAAAAATGAGGGGTTTTTATATACAGGACATGAAATTGACACGAAATTACGCATTTCACCAACAATTCATAAATATTACCACTATCGCACTATATTCATTTAAATTTTACGTATTTTATATATTTCACACCATATTCTTTGATAGTGAACTTCATATTTTTAAATTGGCCTTGATCTTAACTATATTATTAATATATTAATTAAATACTATAAATAAATTAATTTATATAAATAATAATTTAAATATTTA
>JAEMOT010002894.1:347722-366366 GCA_019297695.1 Apostasia ramifera
TTTAATTGAAGTAAGAAAATTAATGTGTTTACAGTAAAAAATAAAAATATATATTAGAATTTAAATATTAATAATTTTATATATTTTAATTTACATATAATATTATAAAATATATGAAATATGTGAAATATGTGAAATGCGTAAAATTTAAATGAATATAGTATGATAGTGGTAATATTTATGAATTGACGATGAAATGCGTAATTTCATGTTCTGTATGTAAAAATACTTTTGATTATTAAATACGTAAAATATTTAGATTTTAAGAGTATGTTTATAAATATTTATTAAAATAATTTCAGAGTCAAAAGTCAACGCCTCGGCATTAATCTCATGGCCTCGAGATGTACGACAAAAAGTCATCCAAATCCTCCTTCGAACTCCCACCCTGCATCACCGCCGACCGGATCTTCTTCCCGAGCTCCGCCGCCCGCCTCCTCGCCTCCCGCCCCTCCTCTCCGGTCATCATCCTCGCCACCGCCTCCCGTATCCTTCCGGCCGCCACCACCTCCCCCCTCTCCTCCCACTCCCTCACCCTCATCCCCGCCCGGGCCACCTCCGTCACGAGCACGTCGTTCGCCGGCTGGTCGGAGTGCATCGGCCACGTCAGAATCGGCACCCCGAAGCTCATCGCCTCCATCAGCGAATTCCACCCGCAGTGGCTGACAAACCCTCCGGTCGCTGGATGCCCCAGTATCTCCGTCTGCGGCGCCCACCCCCTCACCACCACCCCCCTCCCCTCCACCCCCTGTTCAAACTCCCCGCCGGCGGTCAATTCTCCGCCGTCATCCTCCTCCGCCTCCCCGGCATCCACGCCCTTAAATATGTCGCAGCGGTCGGCCTCCCGGATAACCCATATGAACCGCTCTCCAGCGGCCTCCAGCCCGGCGGCGATCTCCTTCATCTGCTCCCTCGGCAGCGACGATGTAGTCCCGAACGAAACGTACAGCACCGACGCCGGCGGCTGGAGGTCGAGCCATCGGAGACACTCGTGGCGGCTCCGCCCCCCTCCTGCTATCGCGCCGACCGGGTGCAGAGGGCCGACGACGAAGATGCGCTCACCCTTCCAGCTGGGAACCCCGGAGAGGCCGTCGACGAAGTTCCCTTCCACAGCGCGGCAGGTGTTGAAGAGCCGCCCTGCCGAAGGTGGAATAAATGAGAGAGCGAATATTTGATTTATATTCTCATCAAAAAAAAAATATTTGATTTATATTTTTAAAATAATTTATTTAAACTTTGTTATCAATAATTTTATAAGTGATAATATTTATTTTTTAAGAAGATTTTAAATATGTTATATATAAATACAATCTATTAAGTATTATGTATTTGTTTTATTATTATTTTTAAAATAATTGTGATGTAGATGAGTGTGGTCAATCTAAATTTATATTCAATGAAGCTCTCGAAAATCAATTTGACTTAAGCCGATTTTATTCATATTTTAGTAACTCAATTTTTTTATGATCCGAGATTTCAAAGTATTTATGATTCATTTAACAGTACTATTACTTACTTTTTGATATTTAACATCAAATATAATGTTATCTTTTATATGCATTATTTATTATTATACTAAGTAAACAAATTTCTAACTAAAATAATCTAAAAGTTAAGATACATAATATAATAGCTAAGTAATTCGTTTTTATAACTTTAAAACCAAGATAGTTAATGAGTTGTTAAATTATCGGGTTACATTAATATCAACTTGAATCGTTTAAATTTCTTACTTAAATCGAAGTATTTTAGTCATTTTAAAAATAAAATCTTAAAATAGGGTGTTGTATGTAAAAATAGAGGTATGTTTGTAAATATTAAATTTAGGGGATTTACTTGTAAATATTTAACTCATCTTGCATACTAAAAAAAAAATTCTTTGAGAGTTGTAAATTTTAATATAGTTGGGTGTTATAAATGTAATTAATTAATTTTTCTCAAAAAAAAAGTAATAGTTGCCTCTAATACGATTGGCGTTGGTGGTGATCTGACTCTGCCGGGAAATGAAGTCGAGAAACTCTTTGCTGACGCATCCATCGAAGGAGACGGTGGTTAATCCGGCGAGCGCAGGGTAGAGTTTGTTATGGACCTGCGAATGAAAGAAGACGTTGCAAATTGCGGAGGAGGCATGGAAGATGAAGGGCTCGGCGTTGGCGACGGCCGAGACGGCGGCGGCGGCTGACGAAATGCAAGAATCATAGACGAGGGCTATGCGGCGGTAGGAGGGGGAGAGGGATTGGAGGAGGGGTGGGAGTTGGGGGAGGATGTGGTCGGCGGTGGCGTCGAAGGAGGGCTGGAGGTGGGAGGGGAATTTGTCGGCAGAGTTGGGGTTTGGAGCAGGGGAGGGGAAACAGGGGATGGGGACGTCGTGGAAGTGGAGGCGGTCGGCGCCGGCGACGTCGCGGCCGTGGATTCGCTCTCGAGCTTGGCGGTTGTGGATGGCGGAGCTGACGTAGTAGACGTCGATCCCGCCGGCAGAGATTTGGCCGGAGAGGTGAAGAAGGGGGTTCAGGTGACCTTGCGCCGGCAGCGGCACCATCACCACAGCCACCGCTCCTTTTACCTCCTTCTCCTGATTCTGATCAGAACCCATGGACGGAAGAGAAGAGAGAGAGAGAGAGAGAGAGAGAGAGAGAGAGAGAGAGAGAGAGAGAGAGAGAGAGAGAGCAGCCCAAGCTCTGGTTGAAGGAGACAAGATAATTGTAATTAGTTTGCTACTGATACATATAGAAAGAAGAGCAGAGGAAAAATCCAAGCCAAGAAAAAAAAAAAAAGCATAGCACCTAAATTTTTATTGGGGAAATTTCATACAAGGTCCAAAAAAAAATTAATTATATATCAAAACCTCAAAAATTAATATGTGATAATTTGACGACTCATAGATGTCGAGATATCATCCGCTTAATTTGGGCAATTACAGTTTTATCAATCAAAATCCGTCTTAACATCTTAAAATAACAACTTCAAATATATATAGCTCAAGAGTTTCCCTTCACTTTTCGATACAGATCAATTCATCTATTTGCTCATTTTTTGAGTTAAGACGATAATTTCATGCTCCTTTTGACCACGATTTGTCACACAATATTTATTGTTTTACAAAAAAATGCATGAAAATTTATAAATTAAGCATTAAAATAAGTGGTTAATGTGTAATATAATTAGGGGATTAATGTGTAAATTCCTTATCATTTTTGTGGCTAAATAATAAATATTCATTTTGAAATTTAAATATTATTTTTTTGGGCTGCAGGTTTGTGATTATCCGAATTTTATATTTCTTTTAATATTGAAAATAATAACATGTAACAAAAAATTAATTGTAATTAAAATTGCTTTGCAGTATTAATGGAGAGGCAAGATTTTATATTTATTTAAATTCTTTTTTCTATAGAACTATGCAGACGATAGAGATTTTAAAAATAAACAAAAAATTAATGAATTAACTTGTGAATATTAATCAAGTTTTGAAATTAAAGTTAACCAAATGAAAAAATATTGTTTAAAGAAAATAAATTATTTAAGTTATTGGATCTTCCTCATGAGAATTTATAGAATTTTTTTTTGTGTTAACATTTATTAGTTTTAGATGAATAGCCATAATAAATGAAGTACTCCCTTATGAAAATTAAAGTTGCATGCATGAAGGTTGCTATCAATCTTAGGTCGAGATGCACATATACATAAAATTTTTTAATATATATTATATATAATATACTGATATACACATATTTTTTATTAAAAAAAAGTATATTACTATAAATTCAAAAAACATGTATGCAAACTATTATGCAGATATTGAATCAATTATGAGTTGAATCAATTTTATTTGAAGCGAACAGTTGAGTTCAAGTCATAAAAAAAATTAGTCGAATTCGAACTGAATAAAATACGAGTGAGTTTCGAGTTTTAGGCATTTTGCTCACCTTAATTTGAGCTTACTCTTTTTTTTGTCATCGTTGATTTATACATGAGATGACATCTAAATATCATTTAATTTTGAATGATACGTAGCATTACGATATACTAACTTTGAAATGAACGCCTTCATAACGAATTTTGAAATTTAAGATTTCAATATCATAAGTGTAAATAATAAAATTTTTAATAGCATATACATATATATATGCAATTAAAATAAAATAATGGAGAAGATTTGGTCATATCAATAGGTCTATTTAGAAAGATTTTATATCATATAAACATTATATAAACCTTAGTTGGAAGATATATTAAAGATATTGAATTAGAAAATTATATTATAACCCCTAATTATTCAAAAAATGAAAAATAAGGACAGAAAAAATTGTTAAGTACTCGATGTGCAGATTTATTATATGTGTCGGAATTAGAATCAATGAGAGATTTTTAGGCAGATGCATATATAGAGATTTCACCGATTCATGTAAAATAAATTATCGACTTAACTTTTTGTATTTTTTGTGAGAATTATAGTGAAGATATGCTGTACTTTGAGCATTTTGAGTATTTTGCAGTGAGATTTATTGATATTTTGTGGTTATAAAATAGTTTTGGAGGGATTCTATTTGACAGGAAATCGAGAGAGCATTGGTGCTAGGAAGTAGGACTGAGAAGAGACTATGAAGCAAATATAGGGAGCGCTAAATAATTTCTCAGTCAAAAGACGGAGTCAAAGGCAGTTCTCAGTCAAAAGACGGAGTCAAAGGCGGCCGGTGGCTCTCCAGATGTGGCCGCCAGCTCCACTCACTTGGCGCTCAATCCGGACCGTCGTTTCTGATCCGGCGGCGTAGATCATTCCGCCGAGCGGGCCGATCGCCCAGCCAGGTAAACCCGGCCCGCCTGGAGTCCACCTTTCCTTTTGTCCGGCGCTAGATCTGACGGCCCAGGATCCAGCAGCCCAGATCAAGCGGTCCAGGCGCAGCCGCCTGCCCTCTTTGATCCAGCCATCCAGATGCATCCAAGGCCCAGATCTAACGGTCCAGAAAGTACCAAATCACGTCAACATGATCTAGCCATCCAAAATTGCACGTGATGATAGATCCAATGGCCCAGATTTAATCAGAACATGATTTTGGCTATTTCAAGTCTTCAAATGCAAAGAAAATGGCTATTTGAAAAGAACTTTCTAGAAGGATTTTGAGAGAGCACCTTGGTTTGATTGGGAGGCACACATATTAAGTATCAAAGAAGGCAAAAGGGATTTACATTAATATTTTACGAATTTGAATTTGAATTTAAATTTGAATTTGATGATCTACTGAGGGGATCAGACAGTTAGGCCTTGAGACTCTTTATATTTTTTTTTTTGGGATAATTACCTACATGCCACACAATTTAGTTTTATTTATGTCTTACCCATCCATTCTTAGTTAATTACGCTATACACACTCAAAATATTATAAAATCTTACATACACATATTTTAACTTATTTCTATTATAATGAGTAATCATAATTTTTCAATAACCTAATTATAGTTAGATTATAAAAAATCTGAGTAATTCATCATATTATTTTAATGATATTTAAATATATTTTGAGAGAAAATCTTAAAATTTTAATGTTTAGGTGGCAGCAAAGGAGGGAGACATCCGCGACGTAAATTAATTTTAGGACAAATCAACGCTTTAGTGTGGTATTGAGGAAGAGAAAAAAAATATACTATTAAGAATAAAAATATAATTTTAATAATTTACTGACAGAATATTTTTTTTTTTCAAATAGATTTTGATTAAGTTTTAACTCAAATGTGTGTATGTAAGATTTTGTAATGTTTTGAGTGTGCATAGCGTAATTAACTAAGAATGATGAGTAAGACATAAATAAAACTAAATTGTGTGGCATGTAGGTAATTATCCCTATAAATAAACAACAAGTTATAACTCATAAATTATTTATAATTTAATGAACTTTTGTTTTGACCATTACAGTCTCATATTTATGCATATAAAAAGCTTTCACTTTCCAATTTTTTATTTCATAAAAGAGTGATTTACGTCTATAAGAAATTTTAAATATTATTTATATATCATTATTTTCATAAAATTTAAATTATAGAGTGACATATATTTTGAGCTAAAATGTGATATTCTAAGTTTTTTTTTTTTTGATAGAAAATGTTCAAACTAATTGACTAGAACGTGACTAAGTTTCTTGAAAATAGAAACTGATTCATAAAGGAGCCAACTTTCACTACAAGAAAAGTTATCAGTATTGGATTACTTTCATTGATTTTAATGCGTCAATATATACAATCGACGCAAAGTAGAGATTATATCAACGTCACCTCTAAACTGATGCTAATAACACTATTAAATTTGGCGTCTTTTTAATTGACTGGTAAAAAAAAATCAAGGGTAAATTACATCCAGGTCTTTGAGTTTAAGGTTTTATAATGCACATATCCATATTTTTAAATTGGGGCATTTACCTGTATGCTACACAAACTTTTTAAAATTACACCACACACTTTCTTCACAAAATTTACACTATGAATTGTGAAGAAAGTGTGTGGTGTAATACATAAAGATTTATGTGGCATATGGATAATTATCCCTTTTAAATTATAACATTGAGATCTTTAAATTTTAATAAATTATCAAATGAATCTTTTTTTATTTTTTTTATTAGTATTATTTTTTTAAAATTACTATTATATCCTCTCTCTCTTGCCGTTCACTGTGCCAGTGAGGGACTGCTGCGGCCGTCGGCGAGGTTGCACGCGCGAGGGCGCAAGGACTGCCACGATCAGCAGCCCTCGCGCGCACCAAGTCAAGCTTCGCGCGCGCCGGTTGCGGCCGTCCTTGGGGCCTCGCGCAGGACATGCGGGTCCGCCGACGGTCGCGACAGTCCTTCGTGCGCGCGAGGGCTACCGGCTGCGACCATCACGCAGAGATCGGCAGGAGAGAAAGAGGAAGAGGGGTATAATGATAATTTTAAATTTTTTTAATTAAAAAAATAAAAAAACCCATTTAATAATTTATTAAAAACTCAGGATCTCCGATATTATAATTTTAAAAACATAAATTTATATATTATTAAATCTTAAACTTATGAATCTGTGTGTAATTTACCTTAAAAATCAACGTAGATAGTATTAGTGTTGGCATTGGAGACTATCAGCATCTGCCAATGTTGATAGCTGTTTTTTTGTTTTTTGACTCCCACAGGGTCAAAGGCCAAGGCCACACTATCATTAAAAAAAAAAGAAAAAAAAAAAGAAAAAAAAAAAAGAAAAAGGAAGGCGTGTATGCACTAGAGATTGCTGAACAATATATATACAAAAAATCTATCCATCACAGTTCATTCTCCGCGAGGAAAACTGAAGAACATTAACTTCGAAAAGAACTCAGAATGCTCGATAACTCAGGCTGAGTTTGAAGATGCCCCAATAAACACACAAATACGAAGAAAATATTCAGGGTTCCTCAGGTTATTCACCACCCACAGAAAAGGAATATCCCAATCAACTTCGATTCCTCGGATCCGGATTTATTTGATCTTTCTAGGCCTCAAAGATTCTGATTTCAGTGCAGTTTTTCTCCTCCAAGATGGCCATTTTCTCTGCAGTAGATGCAGCAGTTTCTGCCTCCTGCAAACCTGCTTCAACTTCATTGTCTTCTCTTGTTACCAACACATGATCACAGACTGATGCCTCATCCTCATCATCAAAGAATTCTGGCAGTAGAATTTTTACTGCACTCTTAAAAAAGTAATATACTGGCCTGGCAAGTAACAAAACTATAAAATTCATATAGTATAGTGGAATCGAACATCTGAGGGGTGGCATCGAGTCGAGTTCGAGCGAGTTTTAATATACTCGAACTCAAAAAATTCGATTTCAACGAGACTCGAAATCGACTCGAACTCGAATCATTTCGAGTCGAGTCAGCTCGACTCGATTTAACTCGAGTTCGAGTCGATTTCGAATCGATTTCAGTTTTTGGATAAATTTAAATTACAAAATAAAAAAACACATTTAAAATGGTTACACTTTAACTCAAAAAAAATATTTCCATTTTCAATTTTTAATGTATCACTCTTTCATAATATAATAAAAACATTTAATAAATAATTTTATTCCGAGCCAGCTCAATTTTTTTCGAGCAAGTCAAGCCAAACTCGAAATCGACTCGAAATAATTTCGAGTACACTGAATAGCTTGAAACTCGACTCGAAATGACTCGAATCGATTTCAAGTCGAGTTTTTTATCGAGCGATTTTCGATTTCCGAATAAAATTGCCAGCCCCAGAACATCATCATCATCATCATCAACCAATACCCTAATCTAGGGGCGGGAGTTTGGCCCCGAGATTGATAATTACTTTATGTTCGATCGATGTTTTGCTCGAATTGAGTTTGTTCAGCTGAACCACAAGTCATATTTACAACATTTATATGAAACCAAGTTATATCCATGGTCAGATTGGATCGATTTGAATTTAACTTGGCTCGGTTTTCGTTATTAAATAAATAATTTGATTAGTTTATATAATATAATTGATGTCATTCTCCTAAAGTATGTGACTCAATGATTAAGAATAGGTGTTGGCTGGGCCTGTGGGTATGGATGACCACATTTTGAATACTTGTGAAAGTAACATAATTTTTCACTTCCTAAATAATTTTTAATTCTTTGCGAAGCTACTTGAACCTTGCCGACTCCAATAAAGTTTGAGCGAGCTTATGAAGCACAGACACGATATAAGACTTGGATAAAGGAATACAATGACTTTTCAAAAATAAGACCACTTACTAGACAATTTAAATAAATTATTTATTAAAATTTGAATAAAATATCTCTACTTTTAGTGATTTTTTCTTCATATATTTCATAAATATTTAAGAGATTAATTAAAAAAAATCAATTTAAAGGCAAAGACATAGACAATTATTAACTTAATCAAAATAATTAAATGCATTTTAAAATAACTAATTAGTTTGTTTTAAAATTTTTTACTAATATTATGCAAATATATAACTATAAATAAATAATAAATTTATAAGTTCAAAAAAATGCTATGAATTAAATTAAAAATATTATAGTAAATATATATAATTAATTTAAGGGATAATTACACCCAAGTTCCTGAGTTTAACGTTTAATAACGCACAGATTCACGTTTTTAAAATTTAACAAATTAATAACAAAAAATTAAAAAAGCCCATTTGATAATTTATTAAAACTCAGGGACTTCGATGTTATAATTTTAAAAACGTGAACTTGTGCGTTATTAAGTGTTAAACTCAAGGACCTGAGTGTAATTATCCCTTAATTTAATAATAGATCTAATGTTAAAAATAAAATGGATAAGATAAATAAAAAGACATCTTCATTCCTATAAATATAGCGATGCACTTAAGTATGCATGCGTAAGTACGCTAATGAATTATAAAAAAATGAGAATAAGTAAATAATTGATAAAACAAGCAAGATTGAAAGACAATAAACATAATAAAGCATTCTCCTGAAGTGTGATGGGTGTCTCTCACGTGTTCAAATGTGTTCAATATGTTTTTATATAAAAAAAGCTTTTGCTGTGCCTGACATGTATTTAGGAGTGTTCAAGGCGTGTCGATGTCCGACGTGTCCGACACTACGAGCCCTATTAGAAGTGCATACTTCATAGGATCCAGCTCAAAATCAAATGCTTGAGTTGAGCCAGCTCGTACTTCACAAGCCAAGCTCGACTAATCAGTAAATCAATAAGCCGAGCTTGAGCCATGTTTGGCTCGACTTGAACTCAAATTGATCCAATTTCTACTGTAATCACAATTAAAGCTGACTTTATGAATCCAATTCCACTTGTTTTGAGTCAATGCTGTTGTGATGAACTCTACAGAAGTTGATTTTGGCTAACCCTTTTTTCCTTTAAGGATGGATCTTAGTCTTAAGTTGAATAAATTTAAACCACCTTATCTATTTTCTACAATTTTATCTTCCGTAAAACATTAGCTTCCATAAATTAGATAAAATTGAAGAAATACAAATGCTATAACAGATACACACGTTCTACAGAAGTTTTGTATTCTTTTTTCAGATTTTCACGTGAAAATGTCAGAATTGGGGAACAGTAGTATGAGGAATTAATTCTGAAAGACAAAGAACATAAGGGAAATCTTCATATCATGAAGGCTTCAGTTAATGTGGGATTTAGTGCACAGAATTGAGATGGTTTTCCCTTGACGGGCCTGTTTTTCTTAAAGCATAAACTTCATCATTGACAAGTGCTTGATCCATGCAATTTCAAAAATACATATTTTACCAAGAAATACACTTAAAATACTTACATTTAAAAGTACTACATGAAAAAATAAAAAGAAAAACAATGCAAAAAAAGATTAGATCTATTTTGTTAACATACCTTCTTGCTTGTGAATCTCGATTGGTCGATTAACATGGTTTCTATGGCAGTTGCATCGTCGATATCATTCACATCTCCAATAATGCGCAAATACAATCGGACAGGTACTTTGTCTGACCAGCCAAAAAAAAAAAGAACCAACACTGAAGAAATGATATAGAAACAGGAGGGGGAAGGGGAGAAGATACACAAAAAAGAGGAGATGACTGGAAAAAGGACTAGTTCTTTTATATTTAATCTTTTAAAACTAAAAATTACAATGATGGGGGATTATTTTACACTGTTTCAAGCTAAAGATACTATACGAAATAAAGTCTAAGCATCAAATCAAATTAAAGGAAATAATAAATATAAAAGTAGAAAGTAAAAGAATGATTGATGGTGATATGTAGATAAAAAGCTAAATTCATTGTCACATAATTTCCAAAGACTTTTCTACCAAATGGGATACGAAGATGTCTCTATCAAAAATCATAGAGCTATCCCTAAGGGAATGGGCAACCAATATCCAAGAGTTTGGACAATTGCATAGGACTCTGTATCATACCTGCAATAATGCAAATTGAAAACAACTGATTGTCCTTTCTGACTAAAAGCTTCTCTTATATCTAACACTAATGCATGACAAGCCACCTTGAAAAAAATTAGTATAAGCCTAGATGCTTAAGAGTGCATGAGTTAATTTCTATTTTACCTCCTGAAAGGTGTGGGCATTACAAGGGGGTTCAGGTGCTTCATCCATTTTCAGGCATGGACAACGAAACGAGTCAATTTGAAATATCCTCTTTTTCAAACACTCAATTATAGGAACCGTAGTTGTGCTAAATCCTTAAATAAACCTCTAATACAATGTGGCCAACCCATACAAATTTCATGCCTCAGTAAAAGACGTTAAATCATACCCAACCTTACGTTTTAAGGATTAAGAAGATGCCATAACTCGAAATTAATTCTCAAGTAAAAGAACCCCATAGAAAGCTACACCTCTTGAGATTAACATCAAGTTTGGCTTCTTTAAGTGTCAAAAACATAGCATAAAGGTGATCCAAATACTCGACTTTAGTCCCACAATAAATTAGAAATATCATCAAAATAAAGAACCCAAATTTTTTTAAAGGCTATAGAATAAGAATCATTGCTTCCAAAAATGTGGTGGAAAGACTAACCACTCAAAAAGGTCATACCTGTTCTTGAAAGTAGACTTCCATTCATCTTCAGATTTAATCTAATTAGGTGATACCAGTTTCTAAGATCAATTTTAGACTAAAAACAAGATTAACATATATAAACTTCCAAACAAGAAACAAGAAATCCTTATTTGATGGTGATCTTATGCACATTCCCAAGAATCATCTTTCTTTGAAATCAATAGAGCATGAATATTATACATGAACACAAGATGCCACAAAATCTTTGCCTAATAAATCACCAATTTCTATTCAACTTTTGTCATTCTTCTGAGTTCAATCTAAAATGAGTGGGTAATTGAGAACTTGGAACTAGATCATTCATACTAAATATCTGTCATTGGTGATAAAACATTACAAACCTCTAAGAACAACAACAAAAAATTCAATAAAGATATCACGTATCTTTGGAGAAAACTCATTATGTGAATCGAAAGGATATAAACATGGTAATACTGGTCGAGCAACCACAAGTAGTAAAGCACAGTTCATCCTTACTACTTAAAATAATAATGATTTTTGGCTAGAAGTAAGACAGAAAGGACCACTGTAACTTTAGATTGAAGCTCACAAGGGTAAGTTTAGCAAGTTTTAAATTGTTATCCAAACTAATATGCTTGGAAGTATAAGTGTTTTTTCTATTGTATTTAGTCACATCAAGATCAAATGGCCAAGGATGACATAATAAAATATGAGCCATATCCATAGAACCATCATTGTATGTGGAAGTCTAATATTCATTCATTCTAATTGGTACAAGGCCTTCAAATGTAGCTTTTAAAATCGTGTACATGTTGACTATTAAAAATGAATGCATTCATTCTATAGCCAAGGAAATACTACTGCAATGAGAATGCTATCCAACATTTGATGCCTGTATATGAAGATGTAAATTGAAAAAAATGTGATTAATTGTAGAATGATTTATATTTGGAAGACTCAGATAATAAAAAGTTCTAAATAAAATCCAAGACGGTTATTATGAAAAAAAGACTAATTAGAAATATGCAGGAATTAATATTCAATAAGTACTTTTAACACTTTATTTAATACAATATAAATTACATTGAAAAATAAATTCATTCAAGTTCTATAATATATAAAAAAAGTTGCACATTAAAAATTTATTATGTTTGTTAATTATTTTTTGATAAATTAAGAATCTATTATTATATTTTAGATTTTATTGTATTTCTTATGCAAAGAAGATGAAAATTTCAGATACTTCTTATCATTCTATATGACAACTAAAAATTATTTTTCGCTCTTATATTTTATAATTTTCAAAGACTATAAAAACAAATAATGTTATACTTGAGCCATCACTAAATTAAAAAAAAAATACCAATAAAGAATGCTAAAAGATTTTAAAATTTTTTCCTATTTTTTAATACATTGAACTATTATTTTAATCAATTTATGTTATTTTACAAAATTGTGAAGTAAATACTAACATACTTTATAGAATAAATTAAAAAAAAATTACAAACAAAGAATGCTAAAATTTTTTGAAATATTTTGCTATTTTTTAATACATTAAACTATTATTTTAATCAATTTATGTTAATCTACAAAACTGTGAAGTAAATACTAAGTACTAACATACTTTATAGAAAATAATAAATTTTATTGCCTATTTAATATTTTTTATATTTTATTTTACTTATGCACGAATGTTTTAAAACTTTATATTCAAGTACTTTCCAATGTGATTCATTTTATTTATGTAGAAAAAATCACTATATTCTATTTCATTTTTTGTATTTTATTATATTGTATATCTGTACTTGTTTATAAATATATATCTACTCATTTATATTTTTTATTTAGCATCTGATACTTTTTACAATTTTCAGATTTTATCTTTCTTTTACTATTTTAGAGAATTGTCTTTACTTCATCTATATTATTAGGAGTGGTGCAAGATTATTTACTTTAATTTCATTTTAAATGCTTTATTTGTATTTTATAATTTTTATCTAGCTCATAAAATTTTTATTTAAGTATATATCTTATAAAGAAAAGAAAGTAAAAGGAGTACATACATCTTGTTTGTCAAAATTAAAATTATTCTTTGTAAAAAAGTCTCTAAATTTAACGTAATTTTCATGTTAAAATAATTTTCAGAAAGATATAACTTTTTTATACTATTCCCTTAAAAAATCAAAATAATTAACTGAATTTAACTTTAAAATGACTTAAATTGAAAAAATTTAATATACCAGAATCAAGTTTGCTTGCAATTTAAAAGTTCAATTTGTGGTTGCCAATCAAACACTTCTCCATGCAGGTCCCATAATATTTATGTTTGAATTTGAATTTCACGATTTTGAATTATATTTAAAAAACTAACAAATAAAAGAACAAAAAATAGGGTTTATATTAATTTTGTAAGTTAATATGAGGGTATTTTGAAAACTTTAGGCTAATTGGCTGACCACATTTATTTATTAATTAAGATTAACGGCAAGGGATATTGGAGAATTCAGAGCATGCAATCTAAGTTATGACTTCTTGTTTTAAAAATTTAATACAACCGACAATATGTGCAATGAGGTTTATGAATGCCATGGAATCATTGTCATTTATTAAAATGAGCAAGACTATATTAAGAATTTCAAAAATTCAGCAACTTGTACCTCTTTAATTATATAATATATATTCTAACATAAACTTTTAGCATTTGAGAGTATACTCAAACAATTTAAAGCTCAGACATGTTACCAAGAAAGTCTACAAATAGAAAAAAAAAACTATGCATACCATTTACAAACTAATCTATCATCAATCAACACTGATGAAAAATCAGAATTTAATGAAGAATATAATTCATTGAAAAATTAGAATTTAATGAAGAATATAATTCATCCTTAAGGACAAAAACAACAATGAGCCTCTAAGATGTAACTTGTTTGGGTAGATTGGACCTGGTAAGGCCCAGTTTGCATTTTGTCAAAACTGGATTAGGCAATCACTAATCCTTACCTGCTGAGTTGCATATAAAATATGTATGCAACATAAACCATGTTATAAAATACAGGTCAATTACCAATAGGTGAAAATGGTGGTGGGGACACCATTATAACAGACAGATGATTTATTTTTGGTAGGTTTTATCATCGATAGTTGAGATCAAATCGTGCTGCATTGATTTGGGTTTATCAAGGATCTATGATGTTTAGGTATGTACGATTGATAGACAACCTCCAACATTTTTGTTGATTTGATTGATTAAAGATTCTGAATTACTTTGGGTTGGTTAAAGACTATGAGCAAATTTGGGCCAAATGAAAAGTAGCTATATTTGATTTATTCCTTATTTACTCTATGAACATTTGCCATTTCATTTTCTAAATTATTACTTATTTTATTTATTGTTTCAAATTCCAATGTAATGAGCTCCCTATATAAAGGCCACTTTGCTATTGCATTGAAAGAAAATATTGTGTTAAGTAAGTTTGTTTCAAAAGAATCAATATCCCAAATATGGAAAGATTAGGACCTTAGATGACAATCCCTAAATTCAACTAAATAAAACAAAACACTCTACATATTCTCCTCCATGGCATCACCTATTGCTCCATCTACATCCACCTTCTGGCCTGCATGTGCCTCCTAACAGCAAGCTTCAATATCTAGCAAACCAAGATTCCATATGAAGGATTATTCAAGTCATAAAAACACACCTGAAATCTCCCACCTTTCTCACGTTGAGATCTCCACTTATCTACTGCGGGCTCTTGCATAACTCTTGCACATAAGTTCATGTCAGTGGTCATCATTTCCTCAATAACCACGGAAGATTCAAATTCAATAAAAACACCTCATATTCCCACTTGTGTTGACCCAAGGAAAGTGAAAGCATAGAACTCAATTTTAATTGTTGATCTTGTATTCCTCCAGTTTTTTCAAATGACTCAAGTAGAGGTATAAATATAACGAACCTGATTGTTTCCAGATTCAACTGGAAATATCATATCACCTGGATTAGTAGATTTAGCTCGAGTCAGGATATCTAAACAATAATTTAGTCAAATTACTTTTGGCCAATTTTGAGAGAACCCAACTAGTCTAAGGCTCTGTTTGGTTGGAGGAAAAAAAGATGATTTGAAATTTTTTTTTTAAAATTTTTAAAAAAATGTGTATGATGTGAAATAAAGTGAGTTAGTTATATTAAAAATTATGTTGGATGTGAAATAAATTGATTATTTAATGTTAAAATTTGTGTAGGATGAGATATAAAATGATTTTTAAAGATTGTTTTTAAAATAAATTTAAGATTTTAACTATGACTAAAATGAGCCATTTTTTTTAACCAGTTGCCAAATAGAGCCTAAGTTTCTTAAATTTGACTTAGTTGAATGAATTGAAATCTTTGATCTAACTAGGTAAATTACAATTTACCAAGAAACAAATTCGAATTATATTTCAAATTGACTTACCTTGTGGGATTTCAATTTTGGAATATATTAAATATTTAAATGAGAAAATAATTGCTACCAGTTAGTGATAATGGCCAATTACTGCTAACTATATCTAATTTACATCATCCGCATTATATCCTACAATAACTGAAATTTAGAACCTATGGTTTTGTATGCTAGGAGCATGTTTTGTGGTTGGTTTTGGTTGCTTTGAGATTAGAAAGAAAAAGAAAATTATTTAATATTATGATATAAAATAAAATTATTTTAACATTGAGATTTGTATTAAATGGAAGGTTACTTATTTTTATTGAGAAATGTGTAGGGTGTGAAATGAAGTTAATTTTTTATATTGAAATTTGTATAGATATGAAATAAAGTAGATTTATAACTTTAAAAAATAAAGTGTACTTTTAATGTTGAAATTTGTGTAATATGTGAAATAAATATAACACATTAATAGGGTGATTTTAGGATGGTTTTGGGTGCTTTGGAGCCTGGAGCAAACAAAGATAGGTCAACACATAGCTATTCATTTCAATCCTACTATAACTGTGGATGATTTGAGACCATCTATTCTCTTCTACTACATCAAATAGGCCTAAGCATAAATTCATTTTAATTATCTTGATGAGTAATTGCACATTAGTTTTCTAAGAGAATTACATATCTACATCTGTTTTGTGGAAGAATATGGGTGCAATAGCATTTTCTGATGTCCTTGTACACTATCTTCTAATAAAACCTTGGAAGTACATTAGTGAAATCAATTTTTAAACCTTTTCATCAATAGACTTTTGATCACATAGCAATTCACTATTTGAACCATATAAAAGCTTATTGGCTTCAATGATTAGATTGTATTTCTGGCATATATAAAATATGAACTAGAAAAATATCAATTATGAAACCGATGAAGAAAATCAACTTACCACTTAAGTGGTAACCCTTTATAGTCAAACCAAAAAGTGTCAGCACCGGGTGGGAGATTGTCATTGAAGTAGGGCTTCATAAGTGGTATTAACAATGGAAAATATCCAACTCGAGGACCTAATATCTAAGATTGAGATTAGAAGAACACTTCAATAGTTTGTGTCAAATATGATATCTACATGGTGTAAACTAATCTCGACGTGATAGGATGTTTAAATGGTTACCAACAAGGATGGCCAAAATAGAAGTATATGACTGAGTAGTATAAGTTACAACATGCATGTAAGTCAAAAAAAAAGGGTAAGGTATATTTGCATCTTTGCCATCAAAAGAGTTTCTTACGTGTAATTGAACAACTCTTTATGATTATGAATAAAGCAATATTTCGCATGGCCCTGTGCCACACAACAAACTCTCAATCACAAGGGATTAGCTACCCAATATGTGCAAATATATGGGGATTTTAGTATAGTATCAATATTTCACTTCCTCCAAAACCAACAGCCCTAACACCAAAACCTTAAAACTGAAGACTGTATGCTATGGAATGCACATAAGGTTTCACTATGACCTATCACATGGGTTCGTAACTTAATCATGAACTAGCTCATTAACTTATCTAAAAGTTTTAAAGAGGCCTTACGCAGAAAACATAATTATTTAAATAAAACAAAAAAGCAATTTAAGGGTAGCTAAAAATTGGATTGGTCATTTGTGTAACTCAGGTTAACTTATGTCTAACCTCTTCTCCATATGGGCTGAATTTAACCCAAGGAGAATTGTATTGACAAGGCAGAAAATTTGAATCCTTGTTTGAAATTACGTGTAGTTGAACCCAAATTTGATCTTTCATAAGCCTGGTTCAACAACCTATGATAGCCCTTTTAGGCACTAGTAGTTCTATGATATGTAGAAGTATTTTTCTGATCGATGTAAATCAGACTAACAAGGAAGAACATTCAAACTATCATTAACTTGAAAATGAAATCAACAACTAGCTCCTTGCCAAATTAAAAGAAAAGCTTAGAAGCTTTGGCAATGGGTATAACATAAGAGAAAAGGAAGAACATGTTACCATGCCATGTTTAACTGCACATCCAAAACAAAAATCAAATAAGATAAGGCTGCTACAGAAAATCCCCATCCTACATAAAACCAGTTCAAGATGAAAGTTTCTTAGCATTTGTTTGTAGAGGAATCCTTGTAACTAATGAATTCCAATTGATTCTTCCAAAAAAATAAAAATGTAATAAAAGTTGACATTTTCTTTGATATCATGTAGCAAATTTGCCAGATTGATATTAGGACTAGCAGCCTTAATCTTAGAAGATGCCTACAATGTAATACAGAACATCAACAATGGTGTCAACAATATACATCTTCCCTTAGGAAAAATGCACAAGAAAAATCATGACATTGATTTCAACAATCAATAATGTAAAATAGACTAGTCCACAATCATGACCTACATAACTAGCAAAAGCAAAACCAATACCACCAATAAAGAACAAGAGGGAAATGTTCCTCTAAATATGGACAGTAAGTGAGCATTGCTTGAGGAAAATGAGAAGAACAACAGGATCCAAATAGAAGATTTACCAAAATTGGCAGTGGAGGGGGCAGAATTGTGACTTCAGATTCATGGAGATGGATTTGGAGAGGGATTGCCCCATGCCACACGTACTTTCACTGCTTCCTCCGAGTGAAGCTCCATTTCTTCACCTCTTAAATGGACACCACCCCCCCCCACCCCC
>JAEMOT010002894.1:366377-376755 GCA_019297695.1 Apostasia ramifera
CAAGAAACAAGTCCATATAATATGTAGATGATTCACCAACTAATTTAAGGTGACACTATTTCAATCAATTATAGCTAAGGTATGCAACAAAAAGTATTCACACAATAAATACAAACTAATAGCATTTAATTTACACAATAATGTTAAGATCGCATAGGTAAACAAATCAAATGATCTCAGAGACAAAAATCAACACTAGATCTTGCAGAATACTTGAAATATTCATTAGGTTTCAGAATTACCTATGATCTAGAATCCAGAGTCACAGCGAAGAGTCGTAGCAACCAAACAGTCATGTAATCACAAGCGGGCAGCTGATTGAGGGCTGTGCATCACGTGATGGCGACGGAGACCAACAGCAAGCTGGCGGTGGCAAGAGGTGGAAGATGACGCAGAATAAGGCACTGGACGCGTGCTGCAAAGGAGGTGAGGGCAGGCTGGAGCAGGAGGTTGGCAGATCTAGGGGAGGGCGGTGGAACAGCCGGCGGTCGCAGAAGGCCGGCAAACAGGTAAACAGAGACGGAAGAGGTGGCAGTGGACGTGGCGTCGCTGAATCAGGAGCGCAGCCGCCGCAGGATAACGGTCGACGGGCAGAGAGTAGCGTCGGGCGGAGGAGGAGCAGACGCGGATGGCGGAGGGGCGTCGCCGAAGGGAGATGAGCACGTCTGGACGACGACCCGGCGGCGTACGCGTGGCTGCGGGCGAGAGGCGATCGGCGCGGGTGGTGGCAGGCGGGATCTGGGGCGGGGTGGGCTGCGACCGGAGCTTGCGAGAGATTCAGCGAGAGAGATCAGAGGGATTGAAATTTAGGCCGGAAATTGTTTTGAGGTACCTGAATTTGTATCAGTTCAAAATAGTGCGATCGAATGAGAATAATTGAAAAAAATATGTTAAATATATTTAAAGTATTTAAAACTTTTCACTTATATCCCTAACTCTTCCCTTTCTAGAGATATAACACATTATTTTAAATAAATAAAAGATATTATTTCAAAATTAAAATAAATATTATTAGTTCATACTTTTATATAAATTTATTATATTGTACATTTAAATTATAAAAATAAATATAGAAATAAAAATAAATATAGAAATAAAAATAAATATAAATATTCTAAATGTGAATATTTAAAAATAAAATGGGGTAAATAAAATTAGCTTAAAATTTAGAATATTTTGATTCAAATCAATTAATTGATTCAAATGAAAATTTCTAATCCATTGTTGTATTTCAATTGAATTGTGTCGTTCATCTCTTGTATTCTCCATTCTTTTTATTATTATTACATTAACTATTATATCTAGTAAATTAAATTTTTAATTACGTCTATTCACCCCCTCTAGATGTTATGTTTGATCCTATAATTGGTATCAAAGCTCGAACTTCTTCTTAGGTTTAACAACCTAGAAGTCGCCTAGAAATCAAGAAGGTCAATCTATTCATAGGTCATTTTTGTTGGATGGAACAGATTTTATATATTGGAAGATGAGGATACTTGCATAATAAGTTATTTTGATAGAATACTTGCAACTATAATATTATTTAATAATTTTTAAATGTACTTAAAGAGAAGACGTGCAATTTGACTTTGAACTTATCTATATCAAGGCCTTTTAACATAATACTCTAATTAAACATCTAATATTTATTATATCGATATATTTTAGCCGAAAATAGATATTTAGTGATCTTTTAGGTATATAAAATTGAGTTTTAATATAATTCTAAAAATTATACATCTTATATTCACCCCCCCTCTAGACGTTATGCTTGATCCTATAATTGATATCAGAGCTCGAACTTCTTCTTAGGTTTAATAACCCAAAAGTAGTATGACACCTAGAAATCAAGAAGGTCAATCTATTCATAGGTCATTTTTGTTAGATGGATCGGATTTTGCATCTTGGAAAATGAGGATACTTGCATAATAAATTATTTTGATAGAATACTTGCAACTATAATATTATTTAATAATTTTTGAATGTACTTAAAAAGAAGACATGTAATTTGACTTTGAACTTATCTATATCAAGACCTTTTAACATAATACTCTAATTAAATATCTAATATTTATTATATCAATGTATTTTAGCCGAAAGTAGATATTTAATGATCTATTAGGAATATAAAATTGAGTTTTAATATAATACCAAAAATTATACATCTTTTTGATAATATATTATTTTATTATAACTTATTAGGCACTTTTAGAGACTGATTTATAATATATCAATATATTTGAATTAAATAGTAATATTTTTATAACTATTCATTACATTGATATTAAATTCAAGCTGAATACAAGCATTTAGAGAATAATTCGTTGCATAATTAGTTATTTTAACTGAATACTAATAATTTTATGAGTATTCAATAATTTTTGTTATATTTCAAAAGAATACAAATAATTTAACTTTGATCTTATCTATATTAAAACATTTTAACATAATACACTAATATAATATATTGTTGTATTTTAATTGAATTATGTTATTTTTACTACTATTCATTGCATTAACGTTGAATTTAAATCATATACAAGTATTTAGAAAATAATTCATTACGTAATAAATTATTTTGATAGAATACTTACAACTATGATATTATTTAATTATTTTTGAATGTACTTGAAAAGAAGACTTACAATTTAATTTTGAACTTATCTATATCAAGGCCTTTTAACATAATACTCTGACTAAACATCTAATATTTATTATATTGATGTATTTCAGCTGAAAGTAGATATTTGGTGATCTAATAGGAATATAAGATTGAGTTTTAATATAATATCAATAATTATATATTTTTTTATATTATATCATTCTATTAGAGAGATATGATTGAGTTTGAATATAATACCGGTAATTACACTATTTCTTGATAGTACATCGACATATTTTAACTTATTTGTCACTTTTAGAGACTCATTTATAATATATCACTGTATTTCAATTGAATTTTGTCAATTTTATTGTTATTCATTGCATTAATGCTGAATTTAAATTATACACAAGTACTTAAAAAATAATTCATTGCATAATAAGTTATTTTGATTAAATACTTGCAACTTTGATATTATTTAATGATTTTTGAATGTACTTGAAAAAAAGACGTGCAATTTGACTTTGAACTTATCTATATTAAGGCCTTTTAACATAATACTCTGATTAAATATTTAATATTTACTATATCAATATATTTTAGCCGAAAAGTTAAGTTTTAATATAATACTAATAATTATATATTTTTTTGACAAAATATCATTCTATTTTAACTTATTAGGCACTTTTTGGAGATTAATTTATGACATATCAATATATTTGAATTAAATAGTAATATTTTTACAATTATTCATTACATTGACATTGAATTCAAGCTGAATATAAGCATTTAGAGAACGATTTATTACATAATAAGTTATTTTAACTGAATACAAATAATTATATGAGTATTCAATAATTTTTTATTGTATTTCAAAAGAATACAAGTAATTTAACTTTGATCTTGTTTATATCAAGGCATTTTAACATAATACTCTAATTAAACTACTAATATTTATTATATCGATGTATTTTTGGCGAGAAAAAGTATTTGATAATCTATTAGGAACATACAAATGAGTTTTAATATGATACCGATAATTTTGCATCTTTTTGACAGTATATCGATCTATTTTAAGCTATTAGGCATATTTAGAGATTGATTTATGATATATCAATGTACTTGAAATAAATAATGATATTTTTAGAACTTTTCATTACATTAATATTAAATTTAAACGGAATACAAGCATTTAGAATACGATTCATTGCATAATAAGTTATTTTAATTGAATACTAACAATTATATGAGTATTCTATACTTTTTGATCGTATTTGAAGAGATTATAAGTAATTCGACTTTGATCTTGTCTACATCAAGGCATTTTAACATAATACTCTGATTAAATAACTAATATTTATTATATCAATGAATTTTACCCGAAAGTACATGTTTAGCAATTTATCAAAGAGATTTCACCGAGTTTTAATATAATACCATTAATTACACCTCTTCCTGATAGTACATCGATGTATTTCAGCTTATCTAGCACTTTTAGAAACAGATCTATTACTTATTGTATTTCAAATGAATAGTGGCATTTTAATTGCTATTCATTGCATTAACGATAAATTCAGGCCATATATATTTATTTGAAGAATAATTCATTGCATAATAAATTATTTTGATATATTGCTCGCAATTATAAGATTATTCAATAATTTTTGAATGTATCTAATTATATTAAGACATTTTAATATAATACTTAGATAAAGTAACTTATATTTGCTTAATCAAAGTATTTTAGCCGAAACAGATTTTTTGCGATATATTCGAGATATATGATTTAGTGTTAATATAATACCAGCAATTATACATCTTTTTGATATTATATTGATGTATTTTAACTTATTAGATACTTTAAGAGAATAATTTATGACATATCATTGTATTTGAATTAAATAGTGACGCTTTTACATTATTCATTAAATTAAAGTTGAATTTAAGTTGAATAAAGCATTTAGAGAATGATTTATTGCATAATAAGTTATTTTAACTGAATACTAGCAATTATAAGAGTATTCAATTATAAAAATATTCAATATAATTGTATTTTAAAATAATACTAGTAATTACATATCTTTTTGACAGTACATCAAATTATTATTACTTATTAAGCAATTTTAGAGACTAATTTATGATATATCAACGTATTTGAAATAAATAGTGATATTTTTAGAACTTTTCATTACATTAACGTTGAATTCAAGTAGAATACAAAAATTTAGAGAATGATTCATTCTCTAATAATTTATTTTAACTAAATAAATTATAAGAATATTTAATTATTTTTTATTATATTTAAAGATAATACAAGCAATTTTAATTTGATCTTGTCTATATCACAATATTTTGACATAATACTCAAATAAAATAATTAATAATTGCTGTTAGAGAGATATGATTAGAGAGATATGATTGAATTTGAATATAATATCGATAATTACACTATTTCTTGATAGTACATCAATGTATTTTAACTTATTTTTCACTTTTAGAGACCGATTTATAACATACCATTATATTTCAATTAAATTATTGTGTTTTAACTACTATTCATTGTATTAACATTGAATTCAAATCAGATACAAGTATTTAGAGAATAATTTATTGCATAATAAGTTATTTTGATAGAATACTTGCAACTATAATATTATTTAATTATTTTTTATTGTATTAGAAAAGAATACATAAAATTAGACTTTGAGCTTATCTATATCAATGTATTTTAATATAATACTCTGATTAAACATCTAATATTTATCGAAAGCAGATATTCAATGATCTGTTGGAACATAAGATTGAGTTTTAACATAATATCAGTAATTATACATCTTTTTAACAGTATATCGATCTATTATAATATATAAGACACTTTAGAAACTGATTTATAATATATTAGAATATTTGAATTGAATAGTGATATTTTTATAAATATTCATTACATTGACGATGAATTCAAGTCGAATACAAGTATTTAGAAAATAATTCATTGTATAATAAGTTATTTTAATTGAATATTAGTAATTATACGAGTATTCAATCATTGTTTATTATATTTTAAAAGAAATACAAGCGATTTGACTTCAATCTTATCCATATTAGGGTATTTTAACAAGATACTCTGATTAAACTGCTAATATTTATTGTATCGATATATTTTAATCAAAAATAGATATTTAGCAATCTACAAGAGAGATATGAATGAGTTTGAATATAATACAAGTAATTACATTACTTCTTGATAGTACATTAATGTATTTTAACTTATTTGTCACTTTAGAAACTGATTTATAATATATCATTTTATTTCAATTGAATTGTGTTGTTTTTACCTTTTATTCATTGCATTAATGTTGAATTTAAATCATATACAAGTATTTAGAAAATAATTCATTGCATAATAAGTTATTTTGATAGAATAATTGCAACTATGATATTATTTAATGATTTTTGAATATGCTTGAAAAGCAGACGTGTAATTTGACTTTAAACTTATTTATATCAAAGTCTTTTAACATAATACTCTGATTAAACATCTAATATTTACTATATCGATGTATTTTAGCCAAAAGTAGATATTTAACGATCTATTGGGGATATAAGATTGTTTCACATAATACTAGTAATTACATATCTTTTTGACAGTATATCATTCTATTATAACTTATTAGGCACTTTTAGAAACTGATTTATGACCTATTAATGTATTTGATTTGAATAGTAAAGTTTTTTCAACTATTCATTATATTGACATTGAATTCAAGCTGAATATAAGCTTTTAGAGAATAATTCATTACATAATAAGTTATTTTAACTAAATACTAGTAATTATATAAGTATTCAATAATTTTTTGTTAGATTTTAAAAAAATACAAGCAATTTAACTTTAATGTTGTCTATATTAGGGCATTTTAATATAGGGATAATTACGTACATGCCACACAATTTAGTTTTATTTATGCCTTACCCATTCATTCTTAGTTAATTACTATGCACACTCAAAACATTACAAAATATTACATACACACATTTGAGTTAAAACTTAATCAAAATCTATTTGAAAAAAAGTAAATCATTAAAATTATATTTTTACTCTTAATGGTATTTTTTTTTTCTTCCACAATACTATACTAAAGCTCTGATTTGTCCTGAAATCAATTCACGTCGCGGATGTTTCCTTCCTTTGCCGCCACTTAAATATTAAGGTTTTAGGATTTTCACTCAAAATATATTTAAATATCCTTAAAATAATATGATGAACGGCTCAGATTTTTTGTAATTTAACTATAGTTAGGTTATTGAAAAATTATGATTACTCATTATAATAAAAATAAGTTAAAATGTGTGTATATAAGATTTTATAATATTTTGAGTGTGTATAGCGTAATTAACTAAGAATGGATTGGTAAGGTATAAATAAAATTAAATTGTGTGGCATGTAGGTAATTATCCCTTTAATATAATACTCTGATTAAACTACTAACATTTACTATATCTATATATTTTAGCCGAAAAAAGATATGTGATGATCTATTAGGAGCATATGAATGAGTTTTAATATAATACCGGCAATTTTATATCTTTTTGATAATATATCGATCTATTTTATGTTATTAGGCATATTTAGAGACTAATTTATGACATATCAATATACTTGAAATGAATAGTGATTTTTTTAGAACTTTTCATTTTATTAACATTGAATTCAAGAGGAATATAAGTATTTGGAGTACGATTCATTACATAATAAGTTATTTTAATTGAATACTAGTAATTATATGAGTATTCCATAATTTTTGATTGAATTTGAAGGGATTACAAGTAATTTGACTTTGATTTAGTCTATATCGAGGCATTTTAACATAATACTCTGATTAAACTACTAATATTTATTATATCAATGTATTTTACCAAAGAATACATGTTTAGCAATCTATTAGAGAGATTTCATTGAGTTTTAATATAATACTGACAATTACACTTCTTCCTGATAGTACATCGATGTATTTCAGCTTATTTGATATTTTTAGAGACAGATCTATGACCTATTGTTATATTTCAAATGAATGATGGCGTTTTAATTGCTGTTCATTGCATTAACAATGAATTCAGGCCATATACATGCATTTGGAGAATAATTCATTGCATAATAAATTATTTTGATATAATACTCGCAATTATAAGAATATTAAATAATTTTTGAATGTATCTAAAAAGAATACATGCAATTACACTTTAAACGTATTTATATCAAGACATTTTTATATAATACTTAGATAAAGTAACTTATATTTACTTAATCAAAATATTTTAGCTGAAACAGGCATTTAACAATATATTGAAGGCATATGATTAAGTGTTAATATAATACCAATAATTACACATTTTTTTATATAACGATGTATTTTAACTTATTAGATACTTTAAGAGAATAAGTTTTGACATATCATTATATTTAAATTGAAGAGTGATGCCTTTACAATATTCATTGAATTAAAGTTGAATTCAAGCTGAACACAAGCATTTAGTGAACGATTCGTTGCATAATAAATTATTTTAACTGAATACTAACAATTATACGTGTGTTCAATTATTTTTAATAGTATTAGAAGAGAATACAAGAAATTTGACTTTGATCTTATCTATATCAAAGCATTTTAACTTAATGCTTCGATTAAAAAAGTAATATTTGCTATATCGATATATTTTAGCAGAAAACAGATATTTGATGATCTGATAGGTACATATAATTGTGTTTTAATATAATACCAGTAATTACATATCTTTTTGACTGTATATCGAGTTATTTTAACTTATTAGGCAGTTTTAGATATTGATTTATGACTTTTCAACGTATGAGAAATAAATAGTGACTTTTTTTACAAAAGCATTAACGTGAATTCAAGCGAAATACTAGGATTTAGGGACGATTATATGTGTATTCAATTATTTTTTGATTATATTTGAAGAGAATACAAGCAATTTTAATTTGATCTTGTCTATATTACGGTATTTTTATATAATACGCAGATAAAATAACTAATATTTATTGTATCGATGTATTTTATCTGAAAATAGATATTTATCAATCTATTAGAGAAATATGATTGAGTTTGAATATAATACCGGTAATTACACTTCTTAATAATACATCGATGTATTTCAACTTAGTTGGCACTTTTAGAGTCCGATTTATCATTGCATTAACATTGAGTTCGAACCATCTACAACTAATATTTGCTATATCGATGTATTTTAACTGATTAAATAACTAATATTTACTATATCGATGTATTTTAACCGAAAATAGATATTTGGCGATCTGTTAGGGATAAAGAATTGTGTTTTAATATAATACTACTAATTACAAATTTATTTGATAGTATATCGAGTTATTATAACTTATTAGGCACTTTTAGAGACTGAATTATGATATATCAACGTATCTAAAGTGAATAGTGATATTTTTAGAACTTTTCATTGCATTAATGTTGAATTCAAGCTGAATATAAGCTTTTATCAGACGTTTTATTGAATAATAAGTTATTTTAACTAAATACTAAAAATTATATCGATCAATTTTATGCTATTAGGCAGATTTAGAGATAAATTTATGATATATCAATGTATAGTGATGTTTTTCGAATTTTTTATTTTATAAACATTAAATTCAAGCGGAATACAAGCATTTAGAGTATAATTCATTACATAATAAGTCATTTTAACTGAATAGTTGCAATTATTTGAGTACTCAGTAATTATTTATTGTTTTTGAAGATAATATATGCAATTTGACTTTTATCTTATTTATATCAAGACATTTTAACATGATACTATTTTTAAAAAGCTAACATTTGTTATATCAATGTAATTTATCGGAAAATAGATATTATAACACAATTCTTTATCCCTAACAAATCATCAAATATCTATTTTCGGTTAAAATACATTGATATAGTAAATATTAGTTATTTAATCAGTTAAAATACATCGATATAGCAAATATTAGTTATTTAATCAGAGTATTATGTTAGAATGCTTTGAAATAGATAAGTTTAAAGTCAAATTGCTTGTATTCTCTTCTAATACTATTAGAAATGATAGAATACTCATATAATAGCTTGTATTCAGTTAAAATAACTTATTATGCAATAAATCGTTCTCTAAAGGCTTGTATTTGGCTTGAATTCAACTTTAATGCAATAAATATTTTTGAAAATATCACTATTCAATTCAAATACGTTGATATGTTATAAATCAGTCTCTAAATGATGTGTAATTGCTGGTATTATATTAGAACTCAATCATATGACTCGAATATATCACCAAATGCCTGTTTCGGCTAAAATACTTTGATAAAGCAAATATAAGTTACTTTATCTAAGTATTATGTTAAAATATCTTGATATAAGCAAGTTCAAAGTGTATTTGCACGTATGCTTTTTAGATACATTCCATAATTATTGAATAATATTATAGTTGCCAGTATTCTGTCAAAATAACAGATTATGCAATGAATTACTCCCCCAATGCTTGTACACAGCTTGAATTTAACGTTAATGCAATGTATAGCAATAAAAATACCACAATTCATTTGAAATACAATAATAGGTCAAAGATCTGTCTCTGAAAGTCACTAATANTATAGTCAAATTACATATATTATCTTAAAAAACAATAAATAATTATTGAGTACTCAAATAGTTGCGTGTATTCAGTTAAAATGACTTATTATGTAATGAATCGTACTCTAAATGCTTGTTTTCCGCTTGA
>JAEMOT010002895.1:1784-37425 GCA_019297695.1 Apostasia ramifera
AGACTTAAAAGTAAGACTAAGAGAAATTAATAGACTAAATTATAATTTTTTTATAATGGCAAAAGCTTTCTGGACTCAAAGTAAAGAAAATCAATGGACTGGACAATAATTTCTTAGAACAAGACTAAAAGAATTAGGGATCAAAAAGCCTAAGACATAAGATGAAGGCTAAAAGAAATCATTGGACCAAATCATACTTTTTTAAGTACCAAGATTAAGAGAAACTGGGAAATCAAATTATATTTTTCTAAGGTCATGATTAAAAAAAAAATAGGAGACCAAATTAAAATTTTAATAAGAGAATTAAAGTTTAAAAAATTAAGACTTAAGTCCAAGATTAAGATAAATTAGAAGATCATATTATAATTTTTTGTGCGACTTGGACCTAATACTTAAATTAAGGGAAATTGAGTAATTAAATTATATTAACTTAGGACCTAAGACTAAAATTTAAAAAAATTAAGAGATCAAATTATAATTTTTCTAACAAGACAAAATTTAAAGAATTAAAATTTAAGATCAAAAATATAAAAAATTATTAAATTATAATTTTTATTGTAAGTAATAAAAATATTAGACTAGAATTAAGGTAAACTAGAGATTTAAATTATAATTTCTGTAAAACAAATTTAAGAAATTATAATCTAAGACTAGACTATAAAAAATTTAAGAGATTTAATTATATTTTTTATTTTAAAAAATTATAATTTAAGATTAAAATTAAGAGAAATTATTAAACCAAGTTATAAATTTTGCAAGAAGGAAGAAGCTTTCTCCTCTGCATATTCCCACTTTTACTATAATTATAATTTCATTAAAATTTCTAATGTAAGGATTTACCAAGCAAAGAGAGCTTGAGATAAATTTATTTTTTTAGAAATAAACAAAAGTTTTCTTGATGAAGACTAAAATATTATTTTGATATTGTATCATATAATTTAGAAAAAATAATTATTTAATTTGATAATATATACAAATAATATTTTAAAAAATTATAAAATTATTCCTTAAAAGATGAAATTTATATATCATAATATCTAAATTATATGACATAATGTCAAGATAATATTAAATCAAATATTTTATAAGTAAATCTGAGAATTTAATTATAATTTTTTATAATTTAAAATTAAGATCAAGAGAATTCAGAAGATAAAATTATAATTTTTATAAGAAAAATATTTAAGTAATTAGACCAAAGACTAACACTAAGAGAAAATAGTAGACAAAATTGTAATTCATATTATAAAAAATTATAATTTAAGATCAAATTTAAGAAAAATTAGAAAATTAAATTGTAATTTTTTCAAAAAGATAATCTAAATTGTGCTTTTATATACAAGAACGAAAGAAAGCGAAAGACGGAGAAAAGCATCACAACAAAGAAAATACTGTTTTATTCATCTTTTTTAATAAAAAAAGGATGAAATTAAAGTATACTAAAAAGTTAATTTACCGAAACAAATTTGATTGTAATAAATGAAGAATCCTGTTGTAATTGTATTATATTTGGAGCTATAAATGAATTGTGCAAAAATAAAAATAAAACAATTGAAGTTTGATATTTTTAGACTCAAATGCAAAGCGTTGGAAAAGTTGAAGATTATTTATAATTTGAGATAATTACACCCAGGTCTCTGAGTTTAACACTTAATAATGCACAGGCTCATATTTTTAAAATTATAATATCGAGGTTCCTGAATTTCAATAAATTATCAAATGGGTATTTTTTTTAATTTATTATTATTAAAAAAATTTTATTATCGGGGAGGAGAGAGAGGCCGAGGGTATAATGAAAATTAAAAAAAAATTAATAATAAAAAATTAAAAAAAAAACTTATTTAATAATTTATTAAAACTCAGAAATTTTGATATTAAAAGTTTAAAAATATAGATTTATGTGTTATTAAGCATTAAACTCAAAGATCCAGGTGTAATTATTCTTTATAATTTTCATGAATTGACATTAGTTGTAGGCCTGTAAATGGGTCGGATCTTGATCCGATCCGTGATCCGAACCAATTATCTTACGAAACGGAATAAATTTTTGACCCGCACGATTATTTTGAAAAAGACCCGCTCCATTTAAGTATTGTCGGGTCAGATCCGAGTTGATGTTGATCCGACCAGAAATTTATAATTATGAAATTATTTTACGTATTTATATATTTATTATTTAATTGCATATGTTAATTGTTGTTTTATTTTATGAAGGTTTTGAAATGTGAATGAGGCCTATAATTAATATTAAAGAAGCTATTGCAAGTTATTTTAAGTGCAGTAACCGAGAAGTGCTTGCATTGAAATGAGATAAATAGCTACAAATATTTTTTACCGTTGAGATAAAATGTTTAGTGCTAGCTTTAATAGAACTACGTTTTATTTTTTGTGTAATATTTTCATTCAACTATTGGTTCTATATTTTATAATATTATAATATAATGCTGATGTCAGTGATATGATCTTTAGATATTTATATATCATTCCTATATTTTTTACTATAATGAATTTATATTGTAAATTTTAGTGATCAAAATTTTATTTAAAAATATAAGAATATATATACAACTAATAGTTGTAGTCATTGAAAAAATAGTATTAAATTATGTAAAAAAAGTTTCGGGTCGACCCGAAATTCGATTCGAAAATCTGAACCGTGGCGGGTCATGGAATGGATCTAGATTGACCTGGATCCGATCCGATTTTTAATCCGATCCGAATATATTAAAATTGGATCCGAGTCGGAATTAACTCGATCCGAATTTGATCCGTTGACAGGCCTAATTAGCTGGACGCAGCAGAGGATGAGAGAACAACGTAAGACAAAATTTTTTTAAAAATTTATTTTAAAGAAATTAGGGCAATTTTTAATTTTTATTTTGATATAAAGTTTTTTAATTTTACTATTTTATTTATTCTTAATAAAAGTATATGATATATAGATAAATGAGTATTAAAAATTTGGCCAATGGCCTAATGGGCACAATTTTGAAAGGCCGAATCGTCATTGCAACTAGATGATGCGCGTATCCGGCTCCGGCGTCTTCAATATCTCTACCTCTCTCTAAGTTTTCAGGGGCCTGGTCGGCGTTGGAGGCGCGCCGGAGTGTTGCCGGAGACATGCCGGTGATCGATCAGGAGAAGGGAGAGGCTTCCGGCTCTCGAGCCGGCGACAAGGTACGCGGTGGTTTACGTTCGCTGTTGTGATTTGCCGGCTGATTTGTTTGTTTCTTTGCCTTTTTCTTCTTTCATAACTGTTCGCTCCCCCCCCCCTCCCCCNGTTTTGACGGTTTGAAGGAATTTCTTTTAATTTGATCAATCGTTTGAAGGAATTTCGATATTGAAATTATGGGGAGAATGATTGCATTTGATGTGTTGCCTTCCCCCCCTTTTTTTTGAGAGATGGTGGAAATTTCTTTTCGTAGCTTTACGATGTTCATAGATGGAAATCATGCGTATCGATTATGTAATTCTTTGTTGAAAGAGCCTAGGATTTGAATCGAAGCAGTGGATATCTCAATTAGATGTATGCCATTGAAAGTAGAGTAGTACAACCATAGAGTTATCTGGATGCTTTTATCTTTGGTATCACATTAGCTGCTTAGTAGACGGTGCTGCAGATCATGTAAAAGCTTAAGCTTTTAGGTTATGACTTAGGACTAATTTTATATTCAAAAAAGTCCCTAGTGTGGAGTTTATAGTTTTTTTTTTAAACTTTATGCTATAAATAATTGTGGTCACCATGGTTTGAACTGTAGACCTATTGCTCTGATACTTTATTAAATTTCTTAGTTAATAATTGACTTAAAAGCTTAAGTTTGTAAGATATGGCTTAAGAATAATTTTATTTAAATTTCTGACTGTATGTCATTACAGAGAGGATCCTAATGGATGAAAACAGCTCAAGTGTTGTCTTTTGATTATTTGGCATCCGTCATCTCTTGTGTAACACGGTTAAGATGACATTCTAGGCTAAGTTTCTTTAAAATTGCATGCTAGTGAAGCCAAAACTCTATGCAGGAGCAGAAGTAAGTACTGGGCTATTTAGGACCCTTTCCATCTGCGGCTGAAATGATTTGTGAATACTGTTAAATGTTTAGAACAACAGAAAGACCATCCTTTTGACTTCCAATCTAAATTTGGTCTAGTTAAGAATGCTGTGTTTGATTTAGAGAGTGGAGACTTGAGGTGTACAATTTTATTTATGCATTTTTTATAAACAAAGTATGAGATGTGATCTATATGAGATTTTGTTTCAATCCATGGACTTAGGATCCTCCCATTACTCATGGGTGGTAGAATTGTCAACATCTTTGTAAGTTTTGATGCACTGAGTATATTTTTGCTTATTTGTTCTGTTTTATTCAGTGCATCTGTAAATGAATAGCTCAGACCTGTTAATGGTATGATTGGCTGCCTGCGAAGGTTACCTATACAATCTTAATAGTAAGTTTGATTTAGAATTTAAGCAAAAAATTGGCTACCAACTACTCAAAACATTTTAAGGTTTTACTAGATTGAATGCCATGGTGCTATTTCACTTCTCCAGTCATGGATGTTTGTCACTAGGTAATGGTAGCTATTCAATCTCATTTTCAAATGTGATCAAATTTCTCCTGCTGTTGATTTTTGTAGAGAAACTTTGAGGTATTTCTAACTAATGAATTGCCTTCCAATGCTTTGCTCACAGATTCAGTTGAAGAATTACTACAGGCACTTGCTTCTTTTAGCATATCAAAGTTTTGGTGTAGTTTATGGTGACTTAGCTACATCTCCACTTTACGTGTATAGAAGCACATTTTCTGGGAGGCTCCATTACTATCAAGATGAAGGGACAATCTTTGGTGCATTTTCCTTAGTATTTTGGACCTTCACTCTGATTCCACTTCTAAAGTATGTATTCATTGTATTAAGTGCAGATGATAATGGTGAAGGTGAGTTTTTAACCCAGCATACTTGTAGATTGGATATTTGTTTAACTTTTGGTTATAGTTTTGATGATGGGATTATGTTTAGGGGGAACATTTGCTCTTTACTCTCTCCTCTGTCGGCATGCAAAGTTCAGCTTGCTTCCTAATCAGCAGGCAGCTGATGAGGAGTTATCTACATATTATAAGCCTGGATATACATCTAGCATAGCTTCGTCTCCATTGAAAAGGTTTCTTGAGAAGCACAAAAGGCTGAGGACGGCCTTACTACTAGTTGTTCTATTTGGTGCTTCCATGGTTATTGGCGATGGTGTGCTTACACCAGCAATTTCAGGTGATAATATCACACTTGTTTTTGTATTAATTCCAAAGGACAACCCTTTCCGTACAGTTTTATAATTATAGCATGTTTTTAATGCTGTTTATATGTTTGAATATGCAGTTCTCTCATCTGTATCTGGTTTGAAAGTACGAGCAAAAGGTTTAAATGATGGTGAGTCCCTTTTTCTTTTGAATTCTTAAAGTTTTGTATTTGTGTTCTGTATCAGCAATATTCAAAGAGTACTTTCACTGGTTATATGTGACTTGTTTACTCTGCTCCATGCACTATGATTTTTGAAGTCATAGGATCTGTCAAATACCTACTATGTTTCTTTTGCTCATCCTTAACATGCATCCTAGATCTTCAAAATGAATGGGCTGGGACAGAATCAGATTTGTAATATCAGTCTTCTGTCACTCAGTTTTCAAAACGTCAGTCATGACAATCTTTTACTCCTTGAATTGATGATCTGTCGACTTAGTTGTAGTACAGAGCTACATGAATAAGAATACGCTTTTCACTCTTTCTGTCAACTTTTTATGTTCTTGACTTGAGAGATGAAACAGTAAACCTTGTTAGCCCTTGTTTCGGGAGGACTTTCCCAATTTTCTTGTTGTTTAGTGTGCATATTTGGTCTTTCAATGTCACATCTATACTAAAATATTCCTATACAGGAAAATGAGATGGCAAATCTTTAAATATCTGTTATTTTATATATTCTGAAATTTTCCCAACACATTATGTCATAAGATATGAATAATTGCTAATGCTATGGAAACCATTTTTTTTTTTGGGTCAGTGGAAACCCAATGTTAAAGCTACTAAAAACGCAAATATTTTAAGATTTTGTATTGATTAATGGATTATCATCTTCCTACCCTCGCAAAGCAAGAGCTTTTGGCATTCTAATACCCTTTTTGTTTATTTTGTGAAAGCCGTTCTAGTTTTTCTGAACATGTTGATCAATTGCAATTTCATGATCTTGATTTTTTGTGTTCAATTGGAAAATTCATATCTTGTTTTTGATGCCTCCCTTATTTGTGCATGTTTTAGTCATAACTTTTTTTTTATAGTAGTTTTAGTCATTACTGCTGCTTTCATGTGTATGTGTGTATTTATTTCTGTCGGTTGCATATGTGCAGACAAAACACAGATTTTAACTTTGTGCAAAATGTAATTAATATTTTGTTTCCAATTTTTATAAGCTTAACGGCACTTCTCCAATTGACAAATACATGATTTTTGTTTTGGTCCTTTATTCAATTAAATACCAAGCTTTAATCACCCTTTCTTAAATTTTCTATGTGAATAGTGCCTTATATAATTAATCTCTTTTGTCTTGATTGGACCTCAAATTTGGGTAGAATTTGATGAAAACCTAGGTGCTTTGTGTATGACATTTAGATATATAGGTTGCTTGTTATATGAAGCCATCCTCATATTTTTGAGATTAGGCTGACTGATGATGATGATGATGCTGATGATGGTGGTTCCTTGTTACATGAGATAAATTACTGTTCTTGATGTATACGAAGGCATAGAATTTTTTTTTAAAGATGTGAAATTAGTTGTAATGATCATCTTGTCTGTAATGTCATTTCTTCTCCATGGCCGTACAGGTGAGGTGGTATTTATATCTTGTGTCTTGCTTATTGGACTTTTTGCTTTGCAACATCGTGGTACTCAAAAAGTTGCATTCATGTTTGCACCAATTGTTATCATTTGGCTTTTTTGCATTGGTGCCATTGGTCTCTACAACGTTATCCACTGGAATCCAAATATCTATAAAGCCCTTTCCCCATTTTACATCATCAAATTCTTCAAAGAGACGGGAAAGGATGGTTGGCTTTCTCTGGGAGGAATTTTACTATGTATTACAGGTAAACATAGTAGGGAATCTTCCTTTTTTCAAACCTATAGATTCATATAGTTTTTCATGATTTTATATTAAAAAAAGAGCAACTCAAAGGTTGACAATTCATACCACAGGTAGTGAAGCTATGTTTGCAGATCTTGGCCATTTCAATCAGGCTTCGATAAGGGTAGGTTTACTAGAATTGTATTTTTTGTTTTAAATGTTCATATGATATATTTGTTATTCATCAAAAGTGATAAATGTCTAATATGCTTTCTTTTATGAATGTTCTTTATGATTTACATTACTAGGGGTGCAGCGTAGTCTGATTCAGATGGTTCCATGCAAACTGATTTGGGTTGGTTTTGTGATTTTAGGAATCAGAACCAAACAGAGTTCTGGTGGACCCGAATTGGCCCGAACCGAAAAATTCCATTTGGGTCCAGTTTGGGTTCGATTATAGGCTTCTAGCTATACAAGAAATATTCTCATTACAACTTCTTTAATCAATTTTATTTTAACAAAAGATTTAATTTGTTTTAAATCTAAAAGGAGGTGACATCATGAGATCTAAAAGCCAGGATGTTTCTAAAATATTTTTCAACTTCATATACCCTTAAGCCATTCAACAAAAGGTATTTAAAAAACCATGTCCTCCACATCTTAAACCATCAAACTCAGCCATTGAATCTATTTAGGCAAGTTCCAATTTACCCAAATATTAGAACCGAAAATCAAACTGAGTCATTACTCATTAGGTTCCAATTATTTTAGAACTGGAACTGAGCTTAACCAAATTAGATCCGAATCTAATTGATCTATTCGGTTCTACATTAGATTTTGATACTTCGGTTGTAATCCTCACACCTTAAGTGCTATTGATGTATGCAGGTTGCATTTGTAGCTATCATATATCCATGTTTGGTACTACAGTACATGGGACAGGCAGCATATCTTACAAAAAATATTGACTATGTCCCAATAAGCTTTTATGCATCCATCCCACGTAAGTCTTTTTAAACAGCACTTTAGATCATCGATAAGTTTTTCTTGGGTGGTTAAACTAAATTTCTTGTTTTTACAGAACCCGTATTTTGGCCTGTTTTTCTGGTTGCTACTCTTGCTGCCGTAGTTGCTAGCCAAGCTGTTATTTCAGCAACATTCTCAATTGTGAAGCAATGCCATGCTCTGGGTTGTTTTCCTCGTGTTAAGTTTGTTCATACATCAAGATGGATATATGGCCAGATATATATACCTGAAATAAACTGGATACTCATGGTGCTTTGTCTTGCTGTTACAATTGGCTTCCGTGATACCACCTTTATTGGCAATGCATATGGTGAGTTTTCTTTTTGAGTGGATTTGAAATATTTTAACTTTGTTCAATTACTAGTTTGTTCGTATTTTTAATCAGTGTGAATGAACTTTTCGATCTACAGGCTTTGCGTGTGTGGCCGTCATGTTTGTCACCACCTGCTTGATGGCACTAATCATCATCTTTGTTTGGCAAAAGAACGTCATATTTGCTGTTGTGTTCCTCCTCTTATTCAGCTTCATTGAAGCAACTTACCTATCCTCCTCAATCATGAAAGTCCCACAGGGAGGATGGACCCCTCTGGTGCTTGCCTTTGTCTTCATGTTTATCATGTACGTTTGGCATTATGGTACTCGACGCAAGTATCTCTTTGATCTGCAAAACAAAGTTTCAATGAAGTGGATCCTTACGCTTGGTCCGAGTCTTGGTATAGTTCGTGTCCCAGGAATTGGCCTCATTTACACAGAGCTGGCAACTGGTGTTCCTTCCATCTTCTCCCATTTCGTCACCAACCTCCCCGCCTTTCATCAAGTTCTTGTCTTTGTTTGTGTAAAATCAGTCCCAGTTCCATATGTTTCACCTGATGAAAGGTACCTTATAGGTCGGATTGGTCCCAGAGCTTACAGAATGTACAGGTGCATAGTCAGATATGGTTATAAAGATGTTCAGAAGGATGATTATGATTTTGAGAACTATTTAGTTATGAGCATTGCAGAATTCATTCAGATGGAAGCTGAGGAATCAAACTCAAGCAATTGTGATGCGTCTCCAGAGGGAAGAATGGCGGTCATCCGAACATCTCAAAGGCGCGCTGGTCTGATGATAAGGAACGTTGACAATGAAACTGCGAGCATATCTTCAAATGCAAGGAGCAGCAAGTCGGAGACGTTGCAAACTCTGCAGTCCTTGTATGAGCAAGAATCACCAAATGTAACTCGAAGGCGCCATGTGCGGTTCGAGTTGTCTCCTCAGTCGCCGCGAGTTGACCCCGAGGTGAGGGAAGAGCTTGCAGAACTCCTGGAAGCTAAGGAGGCAGGAGTTGCTTACGTGATGGGCCACTCCTACATCAAGGCTAGGAAGAACTCATCTTTTCTGAAGAAGTTTGTCATTGATGTGGGATATTCTTTCCTTCGGAAGAACTGCAGGGGGCCTTCTGTAGCCTTGAATATACCTCACATAAGTCTTATTGAAGTGGGAATGATCTACTACGTATAGTCTTTCTGCAGTATTCTGCTAAAGTGCATGATGGAAACCTGTTTAATAACTGTTAAATGTATAGAATATTTTGATGGCACTGTGATCTATAAACAAAATCCAGGTCATTTCCTGCTCAATCTGGTAGCTTGGACTTGGGACATGTTCATTTTCATGCTACATAATAATTATATATGGGCTTTACCATTAATGTTTGCTGGGCTACTTAATTATTCTAGTGGAATTTGAGTCCCATTTGATTGAATAAGTTGATTGCAGTACTTTAGTTACTTTCTTTGCATCTTTCTACTAGCCTTGATGAATGACAACCCAAATATCCTAGCAATTATTGTGAACTGCAATAGTCTATCGAGTCAGAAGAGTTCAAGCTCGAGAACAACTAGTTGTTGCTTTAGCAACCGTTAATTCGAGCTTGATCTGCAAACACACTTCTCGGGCCTGCCATACCTCAAGCACTAGCTGACCATATATTTCATGTTATTTCCATCCACGACTCACCTGCTGAAAGTATCAAGTAGTTTCAGTATCATAAAGTGGAAACACAAAATATAGAACTTTCGAATGACTATCATTTCTGCTGCAGTCATATCATTTAAATAAAACTAACTCCAACGGTCAGAAGCTTCAGCAAAATCTATAAAAATGGATTAAAAAAATACTCAATTGCATTATAAGCAATTGAAACTTTATGCTTTTAATTGGCTTCAATATTTGCAAAGTATAAAAATCAGAAATATATTATAAAATTAGTATTATATATACTTGGCATATCAACGTGGCATAAAGAGGACACTGAAAATGAGAAATAAATAAAAAAAATGAAATGTTACACATCATATGGGAAAAAAGTACTTGTACATTTTTAATACGTACTGATTAAACAGGTGCGATGCACGTGCAGCCTTGAAAATGATGATTTGAAATATATATATATATATATACACGTAAGTACAATAATAAATGTGAATGTAATTTAAATAATTAGTGTAAGGTAAATTTGTTAGCCCTTAGGCCTTTTCAAGATGAGGTGAATTGTCCTATCAAAAAAAAAGATGAGGTGAATTGAGAATTTAAAAAACATTTTTCAAATGATTTCAAACTTAAGAGATTTAAAATAAAAAAAAATGTGTACTTTAAAATATTTAAATAAAGAGAAAGTAACTTGAAACTATAAAAAAGAGCAAAAAGGCATCAATAAAGTATGTTAGTTGATTTCACCAAATTGATTGAAACACTAAGGACAGTGCAAAAAACCAACTGATTAAAGCAAATTGACAGAAATTGCAAAAATAACACAATAAGAGACCAAAATAAAAATTATGAGAGATATGATTTGGATATTCTATAAATTAATTATATTAAAAAAAATTGTGCTTCTTCCTAAATTAAAATCAGATTTAATATATTTATGTAATAATTAAATTTTAATGCATGAGTGAGGTAAAAAAAATACACAAACGGTTTATAATAATTCAGCTCCCTGCTTAGTCCACTCTCCATACTCCTCAAGTGAAAATTCAATCCACCAATACGTCATCTTTTTAATAGGAATCAAAGCCAAACAATCTCCATTACAGTCCATCCAGTTTTTTGTAGGAACTAAAACCGAACAAACCAACAATAAATTTTTACACAGAAAAAAATTCTAACTCACCTAACTTTTCACCAATGGGAACAATTAAATACCTCTGCAAATAGATTAACAAGAAAATAAAGAGAGTTGCTAGTTTAACTAGCTAATATTACAACCTGCAAACAAGCAAAAGATTACAAAAAAAGCTTTATACGCGTGGAGATTTGCTAAGAGAGAAAATTCGCAGAATCTGAAAATGAGTTGTCAAAGAACTCATGTAAAACCGAAACATGAGTAGAGCAAAAGAAGCGAAAAACCATTTTCAAGAAGTTGGAAAGCTCAAATAAAGAGATCCTCAACTATAAGTAAGCAAACTTCAAATAGACCTTAAATAACCTTCACTAAAGTAAAACCTACTGATTTAAGTAAATAAAAATTGCAGGGAATAGAGAGTATGAAGCTTGAAAGTGAGCAAAATCATTGAATCACATAAGCTTTAGTTTTTCCTTAAGAGCTTAGTTAAGAACTTTTTCTAATATTCATTTTTTCAAGAGAAAATATAGATTTTAATTAAGAAAGAAGTGGAAAAACACTTAGAGCTTGAGAGAACAGCTTGAAATAATTTAGAAAAAAATTTTGCAGGTGAATGTTGGAGAAAGGTTATTTTGTTAGTAAAAAATAAGTTATAGGCTGAGTGAAAATGCTTTTAATTTAAATTAACCAACTAGAGAATGCTATGTGTCCATATCTTACTTAAAGACCAATAAGAGGGGGGTCAGTGAAGGGCATTTTTTGGGCTTAAAATGTGCAGAAAAAATTTCTAAAAAATTTGAAAATTACATCAAGAATTTACAACACTAAATAATCAATGATCTTAAAATCCAATGATAAAATGTCATGCCGACTTACTTAGTATAGAGACCAATGAAAGAACGCTAATTAAGATATTTTTATTCTTAAAATATGCTAAAGTGTATCAAATTTTTTTTGCACATAGTATAAAATCTGAGCAAAAAGGATAATAGTAGTTGAAGGTCAACTCACTTTTGCTTCTTTTAGAAAGAAACAAAAAGGTAGGAGAAAAGAGGGTGAATTTAGGCTTTTTCACAAAGTAAAAATGATAGTGCATCATAAGGCTCAAGAAATATCATATAACATATTTTCTTTGGTAGCTTAGTAAAAAAAGTCCAATGGTGTGTAGTACATATTAACCAAACTTCCTACAAGTAAATCCATATTATGTGGGTTTACCTTCAGTTTAGAAGGCATTAGTATTCTTAGTCTGTAATGGGGCTTGAGAAACCTCAAAACAGAGTCTAGAGGTGTTAACCTCTAAGTCAATCTGCTTCCTATCAAGACTGATAGACTACAGATTCCGACCTCTACACCCGCATTTAACAATGCTAACAGAGATACCGTGTGTAAAGAGTATCCCTGTTAATATAAGAAAGAATATCACTACACTTCCTTACACCAGGTTCGGGGATAGGAAGACCTGATACAAAATTAATTGCACCAGGACTTTGAAGTCGGAACAGTGTTGACATGGCAATTTGGTCAGCCTATAGTAGCCAACCGGTTGATTTCACTAAATTAATTAGTTGCACTATGAAGGCCAGGGCTTTCAAGATATTTTTGGCCAAATAAGAAGTATAATAAAGTGAGATACAAGGCTAGTAAAAATAGGTGCAAGTAGAGTAAAAAATATTTAGAAAATATGAGTAAAACATTCTTGACAATACTAACACATTTACATAAAGTCGTAGGAAAAAATGAATAACAATAATGAGCTCCATTTTACATAGACTTGAAGGTTTTTATTTTCTAAAGGATGATTAGCCTGTAAAAATATATTTAGAAAAGGATAAATATTAAATTTGAAGTAATTGCAATCATCAAAATTAATGGGCTTCACAAAATTAATAATTTTTTAAACTAATTCTTGCACCAACAACAACAACAACAACCAAGCCTTAATCCCACTAGGTGGGATCGGCTATATGAATCCTTTATTTTTCTTGCACTCTATTAGTTACCAAATTCTTATCTAAGTCTAAGTAACTAAGATCACTCCTTATAGTTTCTTGCAATGTCTTCTTTGGTCTCCCTCTTCCTCTTTATACATGGGCAAAATCTAATAACTCAATTTTTTTAACTGGAGCTTCATTCGGCCTACGACTTAGATGTCCAAACTATTTAAGCCGACTTTCTCTAAATTTATCCTTAATTGGTGCAACACCAACTTTCTTTCGGATATACTCATTTCTCATTTTATCTTTTCGTATATATCCACACATCCACCTTAGCATCCTCATTTCTAAAATATTTATTTTTTTTTTATATTTCATTTTTGCAGGCCAGCATTCAGCACCATATATCATCGTTGGTCTTACTACAGTGCATGGAATTTTTCTATCGTACAACATACCAGAAGCATTTCTCTATTTACCCATCTTGCTTGAATCCTACTAATTCTTGCACCGACAAACTAATAATCAATTTTAATGGATTTATTATTATGTATTATTTATGTTGAATAAATTGATTGTTAATAAAGGTCCTAAGATTTGTTTAAATTATGATAATGTATGAGTATAATCAAATTAAAATAGTTTATTAAAAAAATGTTTGGTTCCTTTGTTATGATTTAAGATGTCAAACTACGATAAGAAATATAAATCTTATTAAAGCATTGTTTATGTTAAAAGTTGATTTGATTAATACATTGTTTTTGTAAAAAAAGATGAGAAATTAAACAGAGAAATAATTATGATAATAAAGTGATATAAATTATCATAAAGTAGAAACTTTTTTAAAAAAAAGTGAGAAGAAATATGTGTAAGTTAGAATGATAAGTGTGAAAAGAATTTATCATTGTGACTAAGCTTTTAAAAAATATATATATAAGGTGAATTAGTAATTTATTAAATTAATCTTATATTAACTTACCAAGGTTCATATTATTCATAGAGAATGAGCCATGATTGTTAATAAGAGTGATAAGGTATGCATTTTTAAAAAAAATAAAAATTGTTTAGCTTGTTTTATATATTGTGTTAAAAAATATAATTTTTTATTAAAGTGTTATAAGATACACACTAATGGAAGAGTTTTTGTCTTCTAGTGCCTCTATGTTATATAGAATTATAGATTTATAATATGAGCATTTACACACATATTACTTAAAATTTTAAATATTACATACTTATTTAAATATCATAAATTAAATTTTATAAAAAAGACAACATTTAAATAATTTTTCAATTTTTTTCAGCATATAATTAATTGTCCCAGTAATACATGGACTCTAAAGAAGTGTTTTACACATTTAATGTCAAAATTAAATATTTACATACAGCATTTAATGTATAATACAAAGTACACCTCCCTTTCATCAAATTAAAAAAGATTTAACTATTTATCTTATTTAAGGAGGAGAATATCTAATCATTCATCAATATAAGATAAAATTTGTGATTATATGTTTAAATTACGAAGCAATATATGTAAATATCTAATACAAATTAAATGAGTAAAAGAACTCCTTTTCATTTACCAAATAACAGCAATTCAAGTGACACTATAAAACTTCCATACCAATGAAGCCAAAATAAAGCATTACAAAATGCTTAATGATGCTACTAAACAGGAACATTACTGAATAAAGTTCACCCATTTTGGGCCCTTGGGGTTCAATATTACCACTACTAAACATATGAACTTTAAAAAGAAGGTAGCAAGACCAAGACCTATACACATTCAATAAATACAAATATAAGCATCCTTCATTTTTCACAAGAATGACAACATACGGAAAGATTCAGAAGAGTTCCCCCAAGGCGAGCTCCGAATTGTTGAACTCCCCCCATGCAGTTATTGGAGAAATTCAAAAACAAAAGTAGAAGGCCTTGAATTTTTGGTATAGCTTTTTCTGATGTTGGGACAGCTTATTCAAGTTGGGCTAACAAACTGAAGAATCATGTTGACAAAATAAGGAGATGCAACATTTCTTTAGTATAATACATCTTCACTTGGCCCTAGAACCTGAAGAACACGATTCAATTTCATTAATTTACTTGAGAAATCTGATAAATGGTTTATAATGAGAGTCCCATCTTGAGCAGAAGTCTCACCGGTGTGGCCCTTTGTGCTGCTGCTGCTGCTTGAAACAGCAACATGAGAGGCGGATTTGATGAAGGAATCTGGTAGAAATAGGCCCTTTGTTAATAATGGACTAACATAACCACTACTTGACTCCTTTGGAGATGGTTTTTGCGAAGAAAAAGGATCTTTGTTAGAAAGGAGATCAGGCCTCAGTTCTGTTGATGATGAGGATGGAGCTAAAGTTGGTGGCAAGATTCCGATGGGATAGGGAGCAACAGGCATGTCAACTAAAGAAGATGCAGAAGGACTATAAGTTAATGATCCCATTGGATGATCAAATTTGCAGGTCGGCCCAAACTTGCACGCTGCATGCTGAGCATAGTAAGCACAAACCTGAGCACCCTGTAAATAAAAACAAATCATTTACAAGAAAGAGCATGATGTACCTGCAGTAACTGTACAAAGCCAATTCTACAATGAAAAATCTTAGCCATACTCTAGGCATTCTTAGTAACTCATAAAACATCTTTTTCTAAAGAAAAGTTTCTGTAGAAAATACAGTTGGTTACTGGTAGACAATACCAATCAAGTGTAGCCACGTGGTCATATTAGAAATATCAGTTTATGCACTCATTGCACGTAAATTTTGCTCTATGAGAAATATATATATACACTAAGTAGATACAAAATCACAATAAAGGTGCAGGCTATTTAAAAAAGGAAGCAGCAGCTGTAATACGGTTTTCTTACTATATGACACGGCAAAGAAACACAAGGCCAATAAAAGAAACACTGCAATAAGTTTTCAAAATCCATTTATGCGAGTTGATAAAGATTTCTTAATATGTTGCCAGTAATCTTGTTCTATCAAAACACAACAAAATATCTATAGGAAAGGAAAGATCTACTCCTAGATTCAGCTAAACCAAAAGCCAACTATTGTCTGCCAGATCTCCAGCATGTAAAGCGAACGGTTGTGCACTATCATGTAGCAAATCCATATGTAATATTTAGGAATAAATCAACTTGAACAGGCCCAAGTACAATCAAATGATTTATTACCAAATTGAGGACCTAAACTAATTCAAAAACTATCCCTGCATTTCACATAATTCCAAAATCTGAAAATAAAGAGCAATAGTATTACGAAGTTGTTTAATGAAACTGTTGTCAAATGGAAAGAAGATCTACTCTAACACCAAAATTGCTGCAAGACAAATACAATAATGTATATTGAAGTGACTTTAAATTCTGAAAATTAAACCAATTTTAAATATAAATTCAAATAAACCAACGGTAAATAATAATCCACACACATGTAGATTTCCATTTGTCATAGCTTATTCAAATTTACATAATAGACTCTATATATAGAGAGGCTAATCTCACATTAAAACAAAGATAAGCAGTGGGACTAAACAAACACTTAATATATAACATATGTAACTAAAAAGACATCAACTAATTATAAATCTACCTAACTATTAATTATTTATAAATAACATAAAATAAAATATGCATCATCTATCAAGCACCATAACACATGATCTAAACTAGACCATCCATCTTCAAGATAACCTTATCAGAAATGATCTCCAATTTACTTGGTAATCCCCTTCCCACCCAAAAGGTAAAAGGCTCTCGTATCTATTATACCCATCCATATGAGCATTGGTTCTTGCAAAGAAATCCTCTACACCTTCATAGCATGATTTATCCATGGCAAACAAAATCAAAATTAAAGAACAAATAAAGATGAACAAGTACAAAAGTAGCAAAAGGATTTCTCGAATGAAGAATAGGTAACTTTTGAGGACAAGAACACTTGTTTTCTGAAGAGCCTGGATGCTGTCATCCAAAAAATTATGAAAACTTCAACCCCAAGCAGTTCAGTCCAACAAAAACCAAATCCTATATTAGCTCCTCAACAAGAAGGTAATTGAGAATTTTCCCACTAATGACCATGACAGCGGTATCATCATATACAACATAGGACAAAACTGAAACACAAAACTCACTTTATTTTTAACTGAGTTGATCAAAATTGATTTTAAATTAACTTGAAATATTCTTTTTAAGAAAGATAAAACAAGAATTTTGATATAAAAAAATTATCTATATCAAACATCATTTGTCCCTTTTCCATGCAATACGGTAGGTGAAATGAAGGGCCAGTTATTTTATACATGTATACACACACACATGCTACATACAAATATGCACATAATTTCCATAATTCAACTTGATTTAAAATAGACTCAATACTAGTTGATTCGACTCGAACTTGAACTAATCCGATGTTCTAGTCAAGCTAAAAAGCATCGAGCCTAGCTTGAGTTAACTCAAACAAACTCTAACTAGACTCGTTGCTAGTCCTATTCTGTACTGATTGCATTGAAGCAGTGAAGATACTATAAGCTTAGAAAGTACTAGCTAGACATCCTCAAGTGTTGTGTGGTTACTTATTTTAAAAGGTTGCCTGATAGTCTTTCTACATCTGTTTCAAAGAAAAGTTGGAAGTAATTAATTTATCAGATAATTCAATCTTTTCCCAAATCTCCCGTCTGATGTGCAACTATTTGCTTTTCAGATGCTTACCTTGCAGTTCAATCTTTTTCCAAATCTACTGTAGGATATGCAATGGGTTTGCTTTTCAGATAAAAATTACCGTGAAACAAAGACACCATAAAAATATATCTCCTCATGTTTTTAAATGTCTAAACTGATCGATGGTTTTTACAAGAAGTGCCATAGGCAGATTTTAACCACAAAAATGAAGACCCATAAATCTTTTTTATGTGTAAAAAGAGAATAGAACAGTGATTTTCCAATGCAACTATTAAGAAGAATGAGACGAAGGATGTTTCCTCTTAAATATCTAGGAAATACTAATAAAATTGACTCATGGCCCTTATCTGTAAACTAAATATGGGCAGACAATATAACAGAATAGTTTATTCAACATTCAGTCAAGGGTCCAAAAAAAAAAAAAAACAGTCAAGGGCAATTTGTTTATGCCACTAAAGTGATTTAAAGAAGATTGATATTCAACTCATCTCTCATTCAAATATAATAGCATGCTAATAAATTGATTCATATCCACCCTGAAATTATGGTAACAAGGATGTGATCACACCTCAATACTTCTAATTTTTTTCTTTCTTACCCCAAAAAACTACATATTTGGTTGAGTTAGAGCAAAAAGTCCTCTGGATTATTGATTGCAATATGACAAAAAATAATGCTCCTCAAATGCAGACACGGAAGAAATCAGTCATTCAATTTGCATCTGTTAAAAACACAACAAATCTCTAAGGAAATAATTACTGAGATTCTTCAGTTTATCCATGCCATGAACTATAAGAGTGAAATTTCTTGTAGCTTGACCAGGATTCATGCTAAAACATCACCAACTTCACTCAGAACAGGTAATTTATTATATGGTTTTATTTGCAAAGTGCCACGGAGTACAATATGAGAAACCAACTTTTGTATGATACTTCATGTCATAGTCTCAGCAGACTTTCTTTTGAAATAATTCTTCGCTATCCCCATATTCTTCATATTTAAAGATGCTCTAATAACCAAAAAAAACCTTCATTTTCAACATCTAAAAATACTCTGATAAAAATACTAACGATTACATACTAGCTATTCAAAGTACAATTAACCGACAAGTCAATTATTTGACAGACCTGAAAGAACAAATGAGGTGGCCTGCAATGTTTTGGAAATACAAGCTAGAATAAGCGGCATAGAATAGGAAGGAGAAAGAAGGGGAGGACAGAAAGACGGGGGGCCACAGAAAGAGAAGACCAAAAGTTTACAGGAAAATTATTTCTTCATCCATCAAAATTACAGAATACCAAACCTCAAGCTAATTCCTAAAGATTGCCTTGCCAAAATAGTAAAAGACAGAAAATGAAAAGATACCAAATCTGAACAAGGAATCTATTAAACCGATCTATTAAACCGATCTATTAAACCGTCCTCAATTTAATAGAATCAATCCACCACTCTTCTTCTGTGCCTAAAATAGGTACATTGAAAACAACCAATATCCATCAGCAGACCCTCATCAGTAAGGCTCACAACTAGGCCAACAACAATATTTAACAATATAATAAAGTATTAACATTATACTATTAATTAGGTGGGAACACCTAACAGCATGTGTGCGATTCTTTCCATACTGGAATGATATGGATCCAAGATTCAAATACAGCTAATTTGATTTCATTTGATGAGTCCAAATTAATGGTTGATTGAAGAACTGTGACAGACTTGGAGGTGATTTATCTTGTTGATTCTATTGCTATTTTATTCCTTATTTGTCATTGGTGCATTTGTCATGTTATTTCTAGCATTTATTTCATATTTTCCTCTCATTACAAAATATGGGTCAACATAATGAGGCTGCGTGCTATTATGATAAAGGATAATTGGAAGAATATGAGAATTATGAAAATGAAGCTGAAAATATAGAATCCATCACAATTGAAATGATTATTAGTTCTGATCATGATAATAATGTTAATGAAAAATTATTTTGTATGTAAAGAAGGGTAGGAGACCTTAGGTAAAAAATTCTTGAAACTCTAGTAAACATTTGTTCTCCCAATTTTCTCTTTTTCCAGTTTTGGTATCAGAACATTTCATTCTACATCACACAATCTAAGTCATAAGTTTATATAATTTTATTTTTTTAAATATGTAAGATACCAGAAAGATAATTAAAGGTAATTAAACATAACACCCCTAAACATTAAAGCTTGATTTCAAGTGCATATGTTTTACTTTCAATAACTCATGATGTTGCGAGTCATGCTTTACAAGTTCTCAAGCATCATCAACACACAAACATTGACAATCACATGGAAAGAGAAAATTAAAAGCATTTCCAAAGATATAAGAAAAGATATCTCTAGGAAACAATTGAATTTTTTGCAACATTTTTTAAATGCATGATTACTAGAAAGCATTCATACCGGACGGAGAGGCAAACCTAGAGGGCTCAGTATACAGTTTGTTTTTGGTAAGCTCCAATCAGGTGGATGATGGTATTTACAAGTAGCACCAAATTTACAGTCACCTGTTCTCATATAATATTGGCATTCTAGTTGGCCAGGTCTCACTGGAAAAAAACATTCTGTCCGACTGCTACTTGAAGGTCCAATAGAAGAAGAAATTGATAAATATGAACCAGGATGAGTGGGCACCGAGGTGACTGTCTTTGCAGATTGTTGGGAGCCAGGAGCAACATTCTGGCCTAGAGGAGGATGCTTCACAATGGGCATCATGATAAATCTATAGCAAATTAGTATTTTTGAATGTTCATATTGTATACAAAAAATAAAAGCATAGTGAATGTACAAACCATATATGGACTCCAGCCAGGAACTGGCACAACCCCAGGGGAGATCACAACAGGTCCATAAGGTCCTGGCATGTAAGCCCCAGACAAACTTGAAGATGGCTTCCCAATCTGCCAGCCACTTATTTGGGAGTACTGTTGAGATGAAGGAGTCGAAGGAGGTTGCACCGAAGGATAAAATAAAGGTGCAGTGGAAGGTGCTGAGGCACTAGCATGTTGAGGATGATCGAATTTACAAGTTGATCCAAATTTGCATTGCCCGGTCCTTATATAGTATGAGCATTCTTTCTCACCCTACATATCACATACCCACCAAATTTAGCAAACTTCAAATATTTAGGTAAATCAACCTACAAATCAAGAATCTAAAGAAGCATAAATGATCAAAGGAAAAAGTGAAGCATACAGGGCGAAGTGGATATCCAAAATAATTCAAAGAGACGGGCTGCACAAGCCCACCATGCTTTGGGTGATGGAATTTGCAGGAGGAACCAAATTTACAAGTCCCAGTCTTCATATAGTACTACAAAGTACAAAAGTCACATCACCTTCGGCAAATAAAAAGTAGCATTACCATGCGGAGTCCACAAAAATTTCATTCAATATTGATGTTGCACATGTAAATCAGAAATCTAAGGTTAGCATCAAATTGAATTAAAAGTGAGTCAGTGTCAACTCCAAATCAAAGACCTCTATTTTAGTCTGGCAAAGCATTCGCTTCCTTGTCAATTTTCGAGTTAAATTGAGTTGAGTTAATAACCTCACATTTTAAAATAAGAGAAATTCTATGTAACTGAAAAGATTGCATAGAGTAGCCCAAAAGCTACTTTTGAATTTAATCCTCTAGATCATCCAGTTGATGATGAGCTTAATCCACTAAACAATCTAATGGATTAAACCCAAAGCTACATAATTTTTCCTAAAAAAATAAACATGTACCTTTAATAACTTATGTAAGCACAATAAGTGCCTGATACAATTCCTTATACACAATGGGAAATGTATGCTTAAGCACACATCAAACTTTTTGTTTTTTTGAGTTGGAACGATATCGTTTCAAGCAATTTGAATTTGATTCACATAGAGATCAAGTCAATTTCAGATTATCAAAAATTCAAGCAATTATCGAGCATTCGAGCTTGTTCACAATTTTGAACAAAATTTCCAACCTCACATGCAACCCTTTTTCTACTTAAACAAACACCATAAAAAGCAAGAAGAAATGCACCTCACAAACTGGCTGCCCTATGCGTTCCGGATACTGTACAGTTCCAGGCCAAACAGCTCCACCTACCTGAAGAAACTAAACATTTAGCAAATCCAGCACCACAAAATTGAAGCTCGGCTATAGTAAATAGGAAATCCAACAAATTTAGAAAGGCGAGAATGCACATCATCAGAAAAGCAATAAAACAAGAGAACAATAATCAAAAAGAGAAACCCTAGCCAAATTTCAGGATCCTCACCACACCGCCGCGATCACGAGGGTGATTATACCGACACCTTTCGCCATACCCGCACGTTCCAGTCCGCATATAATAAGCGCAGTCCGGCTCTCCGGGCCTCTCCGGGTATGGAAAATCCCTGCCGCCGCCGCCGCCGCCGCTGCCGCCGCCAATGCCCAACCGCCACATGGACTCTGCCAACAATGCAAAATCACAGATACCAAAACAAGGAATCAAGCCACATCGTTTCCCCAAATTACAAACCCTATCAGAAGAATAATGGTAAGTTTCGAATCTAGGCACATCGTCTGTGGACTTACCTTCGAGTCCAGTGTCAGTATCCGGTCGTGAACCATCCACAGTGGAGCTCCGGCCATACGGATCCATGTCAGAGTGTTGCAGGCGAGACCGGTGGCGGTGGCCTGCGAGGTCGCCGGGAGCTCCTAGAAAGCTTCGGTGGCTCTCGTTTTGCGACAATGGAGCGAGGAAGATCGATTTGATGAGAACTCGGGGAAGAGAAGCGGAGCGCTCCAGCTCGCTATTGCACACCCCTTCGTCCGCTTCTCCCCCTTCTTCGCTGCTTTGCTCCGCTTTCCCACGTTTTCAAAAGCTCTGATTTTTTTTTTTTCCCCTTTTTCCTTTCTCACCCTTTTCCTCGCTTCGTCCCGTTGGCTAATATACGCGCCAATGAAAGAGAAAAAGGGTGTTCAATTAATAAATGCTGAGCGGAACAGTAATCCATAATTAGTATAAAATTTTCATCTTGAAATCACGAAAAGGGCCACAAGGATTCCACAGAATAACGGGATTGCCACTGGCTTTGAGGAATTATTGGATTTGAGGCCTTCTAGCTTAGGCCCCATTTGGCAATGGACTAAAAATCATGACTAAAATTACTCATAACTAAAATCTTAAATTTATTTTAAAAAAATATTAAAAAATTATTTTATATCTCATCTCACACAAATTCCAACATTAAACAATCACTTTATTTCACATCCAACACAATTCTCAATAAAATTTCAACTAAATCTTCTTTTTTTTCTTATTACCAAACAGAGCCGATTATTCCATCCGAATATAGGAACAACTCAATCTTTCGAACTTTAATATTTTTCTATCGTGCGGACTGACAGACTTAGCCAAACAGTCTGTCAAAGTAAAGTTTTGATGAAAATTTAATGATAACAATTTTGAATTCTCAAATTATATGTGGAAATGATAGAAAATCCTGATCTTCAGTTTTTCCTCCTCCCTCCTCATTCCTAAACCAGTTGCGAACCCTAATCTTCAGTTTTTCCTCTTTCCTCCTCATTCCTGAACCAATTGCGATCGCCGGCTCAAATCTTCATCTTATTCAATTGCTACCGGCTCAAAACCTGTGTTGATCCCAATTCATTGTTGTCACAAAATCTTCGTCAATTCTAAATCATCGTTGTCTCAAATCTCCATTATTTCAAATTGCTTTCAGCTCAAAACCTTTGTCGATCCCAAATCATCATCGACTCAAAATGTTCGACAATCCTAATCTCCATCATCTTCAACACCAAATCACCACGGTACTACCTAAAAAAATACCCTAGTTTCGAGATAGCAAGGGCTGCATTAATGATAATCTTTGCTAGGTACATGCATTAATCGATAGATATAAGACTATAAACATAATAATAATAGGTATAAAAAAAAATTACTAAGTTAATAAATGGAGATGAAAATGAAAATGTAAGCAGTCTAGAGATTGCCATTAATGGCGGCCCTTGATATCTCAAAACTAAGGTATTTTTTCAGAGTATCGTGGTGATTTGGTGTCGACAATGACGAAGATTGGAATTGTAAAATATTTTCAGTCGACAATGATGTGGGATCGACAAAGGTTTTGAGCCGGCAGCAATTTGGAATGAAGGAGATTTGAGATGATGGCAATTGGGGATTGGCAGATATTTTGCATTGATAATGAATTGGGATCAACACAATTTTTGAGCCAGTAGCAATTTAAATAAGACAGAGATTTGAGCCAGCGTTCTCAACCAGTTCAGGAAGAGGAGGGAGGAGGAAAAACTGAATATTAGGATTTTCTGTCATTTTCACACACAATTCAAGAATTCAAAATTAATGTCGTTAAATTTCCGTCAAAACTTCACCTTAATGGACTGTTTGGCTAAGTCCGTTGGTCCACGCAGCAGAAAAATATTGGACTCCGAAAGGTTGAGCTGTTCCTCCATCTGGATGGAATAATCCTTTCGTCTAGCTAAGCTGTTGGTCGTTCAATCTATTACGCGATGGTGTGCAAGGCAGCCACATGCAAAATGACAAAAAAATTATTATTTTATATAATTTTTTTATTTTCATATTGTATAAATATTTTTGATATTTATAAATATTTATAAAGAAAAAAAGTGATATAAAACAAGAAATTACTTATAAAAATATTGTATTTGGTATTATCATAATTATATTTATCATAGTCATTTTTATTTTATATGAGTATTTTTATTTTATATAAAAATTTTTTGTTTTGTATATATATATATAAATTAAACAAACTATATTTATATAAAACAAAAAAAAATATTCACATGAAAAAAGCAAATACTTATACATAATAAAAATATATATAATAATAAAAAAATGACTGCTACGTGTATAATAAAGTTGAAGAGTTTTATGCATCCACACAACACAAATTAAACATCGACACTTGAGCTAGAGTAACACTTGAATCGAATAAGTTTTTCAACATGGTTGCCAACCAATGTGACAGTATAAAAAAAATGAAAATCTTGATGAGCTAACTTATGATTTGCCCATTCATATATTTCTAACAAAATCATGATATCACATTTTACTATGAAATATGAGAATACACATATATACATACACACATATATATATATATATATATATATATATATATTATAATATTTGACTGGCTAGATTAAGTGTTAAAATCATTGATCACGCAGGGTCTATTGATCAAACAAATAAACAAAAAATAAAGGGCAAATTTCACTCAGGTCCCTGAGTTTAAGTGTTATTATCACACAGCTCTACGTTTTTAAAATCATATCATCGGGGTCCTTAGATTTTCACAAATTACCTTCTGGGTCCTTTTTTATTTTTTTATTATAAAAAATAATAAAAATTACCATTATACCCTTACCCTCCCNGGGAGGGTAAGGGTATAATGGTAATTTTTATAATTTTTTTATAATAAAAAAATAAAAAAGGTCCCAGATGATAATTTTTGAAAATCTAGGGACCCTGATGATATGATTTTAAAAATGTGGAGCTGTGTGATAATAACGCTTAAAGCAGGGACCTGAGTGAAATTTACATATAATATAAAATACATTAGAGACAAAATAAGAGTAAAAGGAACACTTTAGAAGTGGAGATTTTGGGAAAAATCATTATGCTTGTAAATGATTCAATGAGTTTTATTATTACTTCATTCGATTACAAAAATGATAGGATACATGACAAAAGAGAAAGGAGTGCACAAAGATAGCTTTTCAAGTTACAAAGTGCCTCTTGGGCTTAAATACTTCGAGCTAGCTCTTAACGACATTGAGTAGTATTAAATGCCTCATGTGTTGAACAGTTGGCCGGTTATTTATATTTCATGATTAGCTATAGTAAATGTTAAGTAGTTATTTATCAAAGCTTCCTAGGTGGTTAGAGATGTGAGGGGAGTGTCATCAATGCTCGAGACTTATTTATATGTCCTCCAATGATTAATATGGCTAGCATCTTCTGACGATTTTTACAAATCTATTCTAGCCGAATATGCTACTACTAGTTAGAAGCATTAATAAAATACTACACACACGAAACCTTGTAATGGGTCAATGACTACCTAGATTTTTTAGTACAAATAATGATGCCATAAAAAACTTTGGGAGAAGTAAATATCTCCATACTATAAAGTAGGAGAATCGTCTAACTTATTCTATACCTTTAGATGTAGGAATCATAGCGCTATTGAATGCAGGTCGTGACATAACTTGTTAAGCCATCTTGTGGCTTGGATTTGAATTTGTTCTCCCCAGTCACAATGCACAAGATTAATTCGTGCTAATTCTTATGAAACATCCATAAAATACTTTCGGACTCATCCTTAAGCAAATCTTACAACCTAATCATAGTTTATCTTCTTTATTTTGCTTTATAAGATTTTCGTGATATAGTTTAGGGGGCGTTTGGTTCATTATTGTCTTGATATTATATTATGTAATCTAGATGCCATGACATCTAAATATCACTTTTTGACTAATAATTTTATAATCTAATAGAAGATTATTTGTAGATGTCATTAAACCAAATAATTGCCTTCTCAAGATAACATAACATAACATCAAGATAACATCGAACCAAACGCCCCTTTAATAACATCCAATTGCCTTAACTATAACCCATTGACACGCCTAATGTTATGGTGGCAACATCTACAAAATCCTGATTTTGTTGAGAAATTTCAGCAATAGCTAAGTTATATTTTCAATTTAATTAGAATTTAATTCCAAATTTTTGAAAAAAGTTCTAAGCAAATCGTTGACTAATAATTTTTTTGAGTCAAACTCAAACCTCAACGTATAATCATTGAACTTTAATTTTCTTCAATCAAAAATTAAGTCGCTTTGAGTAGTAGCTTAAGTTTTTATTATGATGGATGCACGAGTGTTACTGAAACTTATTATATAAATTTTTATTATTTTATATTATGTATATGAATATTTTAATTTTTGTTTTAATTTTATTTAATTGAATATTCAATTTGATGATATATTTTAATAATATTATAAAAATTATAAGATTCTTATTTTAAGATAATATTTAAAAGTCACATTATTTTGAGCTGACATTGATATGCCACTCCATTGTAATAAAAAGATATGATGCTATATCAATTTTTTTATTTTAATACTATTAAATTAAAATAATTTAAATATAATAAAATTATCTAATAACTAATATTGATATTTATATAATAAAAATATTTAAATAATATTAAACTAAATGCTTGAAACTTCAATTGAGATGCCTTTATTCTTATAATTTTGTTGAAGCAGGAGATATTTCAAATTAAATAAAAAATATTATTGATGATGACAATGATGCAAGTTATTTGATTTGCATCAAAGGCAATTTATATTTATTTAAATTCAATAGTTCCTTTTAATAAATCACATTTAATGAAACTAAAGATTCCCATTCCATTTTTGAGAATAATTAAAAAAAAAAAAAAAAGATTTCCGTTCCGCACACACTGAATATGCGGGAGCTCGCATACTCCACTGTTCACTACTTAATAAGAGCACATACAAAACTGTCCAGGCTGTAAATTCACTTATATGCAAGGGTAAATTTGTAACTTCATCATGGTAAGTAGGTATGAGACACAAGTTTAGCTCTAGTTTCCTTAATATGAGACGTTATAATAAATAAATAAATAAATATTTTTATTTGTCACTCTAACTTATTCCTCTAAAAAAATACATTAATTATTTTTTTTTACTTATAATTTAAAATTTAATTATAATTATTTAGGTAAATAGAAAATAGAACATTTTAATTTAAATCTACGTGCAATCGGATCCTTTGAATTTTTAAATTAAGTAAATTAGGCTGCGTTTGAAAAAATTATTTGGTATAAAAAAGTGTTTTTTTATATAATTAAAAGTTGAAAATTGTGTTTAGTAAAATAACTTTTAAATCATTTTCAGTTTTTAAAAAACTAAAAAACAGTTGTACGAAAAGCTAAAAAAAATAGCTTTTTGAAATAGTGATTTTGCTCTAATTATTTATAGACAGAAATACTCTTAACATTATCTTAAATCCTAAATTTTAAATTATAAAACCCAAAACCGGCCTAAAGTAAAGCTTGGCAAAAAAAATTTAAAAATATTATTATTAGTGTATACAATTTTTCATATTTTTTACATATATTATATAATTGATTTAATTTTTTATAAAGAGAAATAATAGAACAAAATTTAACTCATAACAAATATAATTATAATATATAAGATAAACTTTCTCGAATATTTATATGGAGACTTATCTCATTTTCATTTTATGTGCACCTAAAATAGATTTATATATGCATTAAGCATTTTAGCGTATATTTTTATTCATTTACATCACATTTTTTTAAGTTGTCATCTGTAGCATTCGGTTTATACCCATATCACAAAAACGAAAGTTATTATGAGAAAATGAGTTTATTATGTTAACCGTAGTGGAGGCACTAAAGAAAACTCCATGAAGAAAGAAGTTTGGAACAATTGGTTTTTAGTGAGTGAATGAGACTTAATCCCACAACCTCCTCTCCGATCTGCAGGTTCTAAAGTATGGTTCTACTTAGCTTGGCTTATTTCAACCATTGTCTCGATTCAAAATATTCAATCGAATTTAATATTGCACCACATGGATGACTGAAATTTATCATAATTACTTAGAATAAATAACAAAATAACAATGTTGAAATGGTACCATAGCAGCTCAAAATAAAATACGAGTTGCAATAATTCATGAACTTGAATCATTGTGTTCAAGATAAGTGCTTACTTTTATAAACTATGGGATTAAAAAAATTACTTTGATTAGCTTGAGATTAAGACTGTATTGCCGTATATTTAGCAGTATATCGTATCTTAATATCTCACAAATTAATCCTTTAAAGGTTGTAAAATATTTAGACAATAACTTTATTTAATGTATTGTGCATAACTAATAACTAATAGATAAAGTTATTATCTAAAATACTTAAATTTTTTGAAAAATTAGTTTGTGGAGCTGAGCAATGATCTTCATTATTTCATATAATTGCATAATTTTTTTAGAAAATTCATAATTCATGATTTAAATAATCATATTTATGTAGTGCAAAAGTTTTCATTAAACAGTTTAAATTTTTTAGTTAAAAAGGGTAAGATTATCAATAATAATTTAATGAAGCGGCTTCGCTAGAGGGAGGGCTTGAACCTCCGACCTTGTGGTTAACAGCCACACGCTCTAACCAACTGAGCTACTCCAGCTGGATGCGTAAGGGGGTTACATATATTATATAAATAAACATATAAACCCATTCATTACAATTTACAGATCTTTTGCTACATTTTATGTATCTTTTATATTTTACACATTTTAAAAAGAGTACTATTAAAAACTAATATTTTTTAAGATAATTATTAACACATAAGTTACCGAGCAAATCAAACAATACAAAAAGAAAAGAAAAGAATAGACGAACAAAAGGTTTCTACTTAAAAATTTGTAAAATAGAAAACCACTACACTAGGATTTGGTGACTATAAAAATTCCAATATATTATAGAAGAGTATTGTTATAAAAGAGTATAACAGTGGAGATGTTACAGAAAACTTCTCAAGCCAAACTGACCAACATCAAAAGGTTTTGATCTAACTATGGGGTTAGTTCTTCTATAAAGTGTTACGAAGTTTTAGGGTGGAAGAGAATTGATCCTTTATCAATCGCTTAATTTCTTTTGTTCTTTCTGACTTTGGGTTACAGGATCCTACACAACTTTTAGAAAATAAGATGGATTATAGATTTTAACATAGCTTGTAATATAAAGCTAGAGTTAACATAATTTTATGCAGGCAAAACACCCCAATTATCACAAACTAAGTAACTAGCTGAATCTTCAAGGCTAATAGGATCTTCACCTAGACTTATCTAATCATTGGCTTTTAACAGCGAAGGAACGACTTAACTTCTCTATTCATCTTCTTTTTCTTGAAGACTTCAAATGGTTTAACTTCATTTGGGTCACTGTTCTATACCGCTGGACTTCACACATCGATGATGAATCTCTAAGATGCTCCCTCTATGGATCTCTTTTCTCAGCAACAACATCATCTCTTCTCACTTTCTTTCACCATATCCTGACCTAGATGACCCCTCATAAACAACACATAGGCAAGCCCCCTTGTGCATTATGCATGCATGCATATTGACTTATCATAATGATATGCAAGTCCTCATCTTTTGTGTTGGACTTCAGGAAGAATTTTTCAAAGATTGTGACTGCGCTATCCACATCCAGGAAATTGTTCAAGTGCCAAGTCCTGTTGAAAACATCAAGACTTTTATTTTGTTTTCATTTTATTTGCGGATGACCTTCTCAAAAACACTTCCTTTAGAACTAACATTTTAAAAAACTTTTTTCAACAAACTTTTCTCTTCCTTCCCCAAGTAAAGAGGATACCTCAACACACATCGTTGCTATTGCCAACAACCCGCCAAACAATCTCTTTTGAAATTCGCACAACCTTGATGCGATCAGGTACTTATCAAAACCCCTCACTATTATGGTCTAAAGCCAATGAACAATCGTCGCACCAGACAATCTCTTTAAATCAAGCCTACAACCTGTTCCAATTCCACCTAATGGATGAGGCAACCATTCTCAAGCCAAGGACTTTGATTTCACTAATGAAATAGGTAACGGTGAGCCTAAACTTGAAGATGTACAACTTCAGAGAACCTTTGTCAAACTAAGTTCATTTTAGTGTCAATATGCTTTGACTTGGGAGGCTCAACAAGCAGCTAAGTCCTTCTCAATTACTCAATTCTTTACAGAAAAATAAAGAAATTCGTCTTGCTTTTACATTGACGTGGGCGATAAACAATTTTGATTGAACCTCTTATGCATTGTATACGTAACCTCTGATGTCATACTTGAGAGATTTGCCCTAATCTTTGACAACCCTGTTTGACGCAAGGACCAAAATGATACTAATTTAAAAAACAATAATAATAATAATAATAAATAAATTTTTTTAATTATTCTGCACAAATTCTAATATAAAAAATATTATTTATTATTATTATTATTTTTTAAACTAGTAATATTTTGATCTTGATTTTAATCCTAGCGCCAAACAAGACCGATCTCAGGCCATCACCATCTACATTCACAACAAAAAAAATTTTCTTTTTCAAAGCTCCTAAAGGGCTGACATCCTCGAACATGAACCTCAGCAGGCATATCTGCTGGCAAACTACCAGCGCTCGCACTTAATGTCCGGAACCTAACGAGGCCAACACTCAAATCATTCCACTCTTTCGGCTGGTAATCCTTCTTCGAGCCATGTCGGGCTATTACATCCCGACTCTATGTCCCCACCATGAAGGATCCGGCAGCCCTGTAACGGCTCACTGAGCTCCGAGCTCCCTGTCGATTCCATCCAGTTATATTCAACTGCACCAAGAATTATCTTCCTGCAGGTTTGAACTAGACTGCTCATTACAGATAAATTTGAGTGAAGTTTACAAATTTCATTTCAGTAATATAATTGAAATAAGTTATTTCAAACAGAAATTATATATATATATTTCACTTAATATGCACTGAAACTTAATATCTATCAGCTAAAATCTAAAATCAGTTCTTTTGAAACATAACATTTATAACAATCTTATTAAATATTTAGTACCAAATTCTCAATACAATTTCAATCTAGGGGGGAGATGGAAGAAACCTGGGACATTCTCATTGCTAATACTGTCTGCAGAACCATCATTTATATTCATGCGCCAGACCAAAGAGAAAAAGATTGAATAAATACATGAAAATTAATATGTGATTTATCTTTTCTAAACAAACTATGATTAATAATATACATGAGGGGAAGCTCTTACAGCTTATGCATTATACGCCAACGGTTTAATCGAAAAAATGAGGGCTTAGATAAATTACAAGGACAAGAGGTAAGATGCGAAATAATGAGTAGAGAAAACGAAGATGATACGAGCAGCAAGTCGAAATTTTACCATTATATTGCTGTGTTGAGAATAAAATTGGCATAACAATCTTATTGAATATCATCTCTCTAGAAAACCTTTATGGGGTTTTGGTGCTTGCCGACCTGTTCCGGTCGTTCGTTTCTTCCGCTTCGGCTTGATAGAGGCAGCAACATTCAGCAAAGGACCCGACCAAGCCCTCGATGTGGTTACTTTCTCGTAAGGGACAGCAATGGAGAAGGAGACTTGGGGAGGTTCAAAAGCAGGATCAATGTGGTGTGGGGAACCCAATGGGAAGCCAAGTGCCCCATCTTGGTGAGGTGGAGGAAACTTCTCGCTCTTGCTTTTCCCATTAGCATGGGAGATTAGCCTCCGCCTCTGTCAGTGCACGAGAAATGGAAGAAATAACATAAGTTATTTGTATCATGTAACAACCAAACAAACAGAAGTAATTAAAAGTAACAAAAATATTTCAAAGAGCAGCCATGAAGCCTCATAAGCTCCTAGGTACGACGAGAGCTGGACTTGGAACAATTGCCTATTATTCATCAATATCCTGAATTTAAGGGTCTGATTGATGAGATGGTTAAATTGTTAGAAATTGTCTTGAATAGGTAAATGTGTCGGATATGCAACAAAATAAGCTTGTTATGTTGGAAATCTCTTAAGGCGTGAAGTACATTTGATAGTTATGTTAAAATATATGTAGGATGTGAAAATAAAATAAAGGATAGCCCGCCTCTTCTTTGACGGAGTTGTTCGCTTGCATGGGTTGCCTAAAAGTATGATTTCAGATAAGAACGTGAAATTTACGAGTTATTTTTGGAAGACACTTTGGCACCTCCTAGGAACTAAGTTGAAATTCCCAACCGCTTATTATTCCCAAACTGACGGCTAGACTGATGTGGTCAATAGGAGTCTAAATTTGTGTAAGAGTAAAATAGTTTTTTATTGTTTAAAAATTAAATTGATGTAAGAGATTGTAGCTTAAAAATCCAAGGCTTTTATTGAATGGCTGCCAAACAGATCTTAAATCTAAAAAGGACATGTTTTTTAGGAATAATTATGCTATATCAACCTCCTTAGATCCTATGGATAGACAATGTCACTTTAGAATTCGTAATGCTGCACTTGGCCGATCAACTTTAAGTACTACAGGAATGCAAGAGCAATTGATCAAGTGCAAGCTAAGTAAACTAAAATTTAAGGGATGCCCATCAACCTGCACTTTTTGTTTACTCCTTGCTGACTGTACTTGAGGGGTGTCAAAGTCTTGTGGTGGAAGATAAGGAAGATCCTAAAATTAAGAATTTCATTAACAGGGGTATTGAGAGGTCACGAGGATTATGGATTTAAGCTTGAGGTATGTCCTTGGGGATTCCTCTTTATTCTCTATCTCGACCTGAGATGGTGTCAGTGTCAAGGCCTAGTTCTCTTAATCTGAATCGAAATTGGTGTCAAGGCTCGTCTTCCCAAATAAAAGCCAGCATTGATCTCAAAGAAGGGACCTTGGTCCTGGGGATGCCAACATCGAAACATCGGTCCTCATGTCAAGGCATCAACATTTGTTTGGTGTCTACCGAAGTGATATTGTTGTGACGCCAACCCTCATGGTTGCTATGGTGCTAAGCTGACCTCAGGGATTCTATTGGATACCCTAGCTTTCATTCCCAGGTCAAACTAGTATTAAAAACTCAGCCTTATTTTCAATGGATTGATGATCATCTTTCATGGCATTCAGTTAAGCAAAGAAGAACAAATTGCTTCAACTGTGGATGATATGGGTTAATTAATTCTCAGAGATCGTCATGATGGTTGAGTTCTAAATGCCAAAATATATGACGTAAACTAGTACTTACATCAAGATTTGCTTGGAGTTCAGCATTTGCTTCTGGAGCAGGAGCTGCTCCAGGAGCTCGATCACGTGTGCGTGTCTTCTTTGGGCCATCAGCATTGGCTCTTCCACCAGCAGCCCTTAACCTATGACGTCAGCTTGTTTAGGTGTTATCACATGAAAAAGGCAACCAAAAATAAACAGATTACAATGGTAAATTATCACCAACTGATACACTATATTAAGGACTTCCCTACAAGTTGAGAAATGCAAATCATGCCAAATTTAATTCAAGTGAAACTTCTTGGAATGCTAAACAGAAACCAGCCACTCAAAAATAAAAAAAGCTCATGGAAAACTGTTCTAAGTTCCAATCAAAGCATTTTATAAAAAATAATCTAGGCAAATACTCTGTGAACAAATCCAACTTGATTGACCGCAAAAGCATAATAAACCAGCTTTGTAAAGATTTAGAGCCAATACCGAAATTGACCAAACCAGCCATAGTCCAATCAAATAAATAGGTTTAATTTCAAAGAAAGCTCAAGCATTTCCTAGTTATGTCAAATTATTCTAATGATATCTTTCTGCTTAAACTTTCTTGAGCATTCACAACCAAAGATTAAGTTTCATCACTCATGCCAATTAGACAGTGACAACCCAAACTCTCCATCTGACATAGGAATTTGAGCACATGGCCTGACTAGCAAGCTCTGTTTGTTTTAATAGATGTCAACAAGTAGTCACAATCATAACCAAGGAAGAGCAGTTTCCACATTTTTAAAAGTATGGTTTTACTTAAGGATTCAATGCTGTAATAGAAAGGAAAAGGAAAATCATATAGATGTTCAGGGTATGCTTTATATGAACCACCAATAACAACTAGAGAGGTGATGAATAATGCTGTAGGCATTACGGGGAGTTTAACCAAATAATGTAGACATGATACTGAGATATCTAGGAAAAATGTTACAACGGAACATAAATTCAAAAAAAATAGAAGCAAACATGCAACCTTCTAGCTTCCTGATCCCTTAGTTTAGCATCCATCTCCTTACTTGGGGGATACTGTGGCAAACTTGAAGGCTCACATGCAAAAGGTTCGGTAGTAAAGAACTGTTAAAAGCAATATACAAAGAAACGTGAGCTTCAGGCAGCATGGAAGATAGACAAATGATGAGCAATACATTATAAGAGAAAAATACCATTTTAAGATACATTTAAAACCGTTTGAAATAACACTAAAAGCAGAACAGACTTTCATACAATATCATTATTCTTTAACATTCATTGTAACAGATTTTAAACAATTACATAAATTAATATACGCATTACTATTGAAAATGCAGGTTACTTCTGCTGGTACAATGTACTCCCAACAAGATAATAATACAAAACATCAATAATGCGTGATGCATAGACTATGACGTAACCAACTAGAAGTATCAAAATTTGTAGGATATTTATCATGCTCATTGAGAGCATTATCAAAGATAACAAGCCGTAATGGTTTCAATGCCTATAGCACACATAATAAACAGAACATCAGTATTATTGTGTACACCCACTTAGCAGAGAGAGGCTGGCTATGAAGCATGGACACTTCAAGAACCACGCCGTGTCCGTGTCGGACACACGGACACTCGGGGACACCCGAGGACATGCGGGGACACCGTATCGGACACGCCACGTGGCGTGTCCTAATAAAATAATATTAGAAAACCTTAAGGACACTTCTTGGACACGCGAGGACACTTTGGGACACGTTAGGACACTTCTAAGATACAGGACACTTCTAGGATACATAAGATAGAATTGGATATATTTAATATTAATGTTAAATTGATTTATTAATATTATATATTTTTAATAAAATTTATGTATATATCTATCTCGTTTTTTTATTAT
>JAEMOT010002895.1:37513-57579 GCA_019297695.1 Apostasia ramifera
ATGTCTGTGTCCTATATTTTAGAAAATCGTCGTGTCGCCGTGTCGTGTCGTGTCGTGTCCCATGTCCCCGTGTCGTGTCCGTGCTTCATAGGAGGCTGGTAATTGGAAAAGAATTTTAAGAAGCATACTAAGGAATGCTTTCCAAGACAATGATAATAGTTTTTATCATTCAAAGAATAATATGCTAAGTATCAAGCTTGCAGATGTATACCCTGCATCAAAAATATTGTGAAAGTCTTCAGCACTCCAGCCCTTTCCATAAGGCAAATAAAATTCTCAACACCCATGTCACCTTAAATCAAAAGAGGCTTCACAATTGAAAATTTCACTGAAAAGAAAATCTCATCACTCCCAGTATTATGCTCTTCTTGTTTTACAAATCGTAAAGGACAATGAAAATTTTACCTTTAAAATAACTGCATTTTTTAAGTGGTTCACAACTTAATAAGACCACCAACCACACAAAGCAAAATACTACTAAACCTAAGTTGACCAAATTAGACTTTTGGTATAGATACATGCCACTTTCCTTGGGATTCAAACAGTAGCATGGAAAGAAGCCTGTTTTTGAATATGTAACAGAGCTATTTGTAATGTTGTGGATTAGTTGCACATATATATAGGCTAGTAAGTACACATTACGACCTGCTATTTTGTTCAAACGGATTAGCAAATGGTTTCTCCTAATATGACATCCTATTTTGGATTGGCATCGAGCGAAGTTGTCTAGAACATGCGTATAATTGTTGAAAGCATGTCAATTATACAAACATAATAAATATATATGAATATATATACATATGCTTATATGTACATATGTATATACCAGTAATAATACTAAACTTCAGATGTGCTAAATCTTTAATCTTCAGAAATTTTTTAATTCCTGAAACTAATATGCTCCTTTAAACGTATTAAGTGTAATATCATACTATATAGCGATAACTCAGCCTTATTGCAATCCTAGCTTGCCCCAGCCAGTCTATTTTATTTTTCAATAACTAAGATAAACAAGTGGGATATTTTAACGAATTTTCCAAGAGGGGGGTGGGTCTGATGCCATTCCACAAAAGGGAGGTTCATGGGGCTACGCAGAAAATTACGGGGCACATTCAAAACAAAAAAAAGACCCAATGGCTTAAATAGAACTACAGAAGTTCCAGTTGAGGCCAAAAAATGACCGAAAGAACCAAATAGACAGATAAAAGACAGCAGACCATGGAAAAGAATAAATGAGTGGATGAAAGTCAAAAATAAAGAAACTCCTCAACTATTGTTACAAATTCATAACCATGCCAGAATACAAAGTTCATTTCCTTCATTCAATGCGATCCAAAAATTAGACTTTCCAATGCTTCATGATTCTACAGTCATCACTATATTTTGATTTACAGGGTATATTAATCCCATGCCGATATTCATGTCAAAATAACTTATTTATCAGAACTTAAGTTATATATCCTATAGGTTAGACCAGCAGCTGTAATGCAGTTAATGAGACTATTTATAAAAGAAATATTTGTAGCCTCAACAAATGACCAAAAACTTTAAATTCAACCAAGATTCCTGTGGCAATGATTCCACATAGACAAAAAGTTGATTTTGCTTATGTGGCAATGATGGCATATATATCACCTAAATACAAATGAGTGGAAATAACCTAATGCTGATACTACTAGTATTGAGGTCAGCAAAGTCAAAAAGTAGATTTCACAAACTAATGTAAAATTATTAGAATTAGTTGAGCAAATTCAAACCCGAAGAAATATTTTGTTAAAATTTTCAATAAATCAGACCAAAAGTAATTGAAAAATTAACTACTCAGATTAGGGCTTAATTTGGGTTTCAATAAGTTAGACAAAGCAAAACAAAATTGATGTTTCACAATATAAACTAAAAGCAATTATTTATTCTTAATAATGTAGGATCACTCAGCAAAGATTTCAAGCAAAATCCAAGCTAAGAGCAATTTCTATGGATACGAATAACCAAGTTTAACAGGGTTGAAAGAAGGAATACCTGAGACCAAAAAATCCAGGCACCTAAGTGTAATATCACCTAATTAGACCAACATGTTGTGAGCTTTGTGCGGGTTTGGTCGACCAACTGTGCAACACTTGAAATAGATGAGCGCGAGGAGTGGCTCACAGACTCGCAGGAGTAGCTCACCTGATAAGTAGAGGCAATGCAACGAGGTCAACTCGCAGGAGGTGGAATCATTGGGCAAGCATAGTCCGCTGGTATGTGGCGCGTGCGAGTCTCATAGATTCGATGAGCTAGAAGGCCGGGCTCAGCGACATCAGCTACGCGGCGGTGGGTTGGTTGACAAGAATGGAGAATCATCTGGGCGAATGAACAAACCTAGACGGAGCAAATAAAGGGCAGGGTAACCAAGCACAAGGCGGGTTTGGCACATTTGATTTGTGATCTCACAGAGGGCACAAGTGGGAGGGCGATGGCAGTTACATGATCCAAACACAAAACAATGATGACGACATGAATGACAAGTGGTATAGTAGCACTTTGTAGGTGAACGCTGAGGGGAAGATAAAGGGGAATGAATCGATCAGGAGGCGAGCATGAGCGAGTAGAGTTCAGAAATTCTCACCTAAGGATTAAGCCCTTCCTTATACGAGATATCGATTTGTTTCAGAGTTAAATAATCTTGAGATAACAAATTTTTAGTTCATTCAGCATTTAAAGAAAAAAGATAATGGAGAGGTGTTTATATAAATCTCTATACAGATTACTCAATAAATGGAAATACATCAAGCCATAATTTCCTCACACAAATGAAGAAATACTAAACACATACCTTAAACAACACAAATAAAATACAAAATGACTTGCAAATAAATAAATAAAAATCAAACCAAAATTGAATTTTCCCTCAATAAAAGACTTATATGGGGATATTCAATCAGCTATATCAATAATCCTCAACAGCCAATTTCCTAAATCTGTCTCCTAACTATCAATCAATCTAGATCAAAGTAACGACCACATCTCGGCCATCAGCAATAAACTCTATCAAGAATGAATTGACGGTCGATCATAGTGTCCCTACTGCATGCTAAGCTTTCATACATGTCACCCTACATTAAATTTGAATCAAAGCATAATTCCAAAGTTCAGCATTGTTATGTACGACATGAATTCTTCAAAATTACCAACTTCTTTGAAAAGCTTTGTTCAAGCTAAGGGTGAATTTGTTGGACAATCAACTCGCCTAAGAAGATGCAACCCTTCTACCCCTACGTTTTTCATTCTCTGCCACCCCACCACTTCACCCTATCAGCTTCGACCTATTAGCTCCAGCATGCTTTATCACCTATATTTCATAGTGATCGGTTAGTAGATGTGAATACTCCAAATTTTGGTGGCACACTACTTTGGATGCCTTACTTGAGCTTTCGTGAGTCTTTTAGTGCATTACTTATTTAACATATTAATTGTTGGTTGGTTTTGCATAGTATATCATAATGGCAAGCTCTAACCATAATCACCACACCATATGGCTTCCATTGGACTTCACCTGATTCGTGAACCTTCTAATATTTTGTGCTAGTGGTGAGGATTTAATTAAATATGATACCTTCTACATCTACTTCAAATGCAGTGGCAAATCTACGAAATTGTTGGTGAATAATGTATTGATCCACTCACATTTCCACTAGGGCACTTGAGTGGTTAAAAATCACACATAGTTCACACCCCAGACCTTACTCCTATGAGGGGGCATTTGCTGCACAAGCATTGAGATCACCACAAATTTGATGCGATTTATTCAAACTGTAACTTTGAATTATTCAATAGAACTTTCTTTCGCTTTTATTTTAATATCTTATTTTGGAGTGAAAATATAGCGAGGAAGCCATGTATTTTCTTATCACATCTATTTTTGCATGTGTGCTGGCCTATGTGTAAGAATTGCAAACATAAGGACTTATGACCAAGAAGTAAATAGGTAGATGGACTGCCATAAAAGAAGCTAAAAGATGGACTTATTTGCAACTGAGCAAAGGGTTATCAAATAACGCTAGCTTTCTCCATTTGCAGATCTTGCCAAGCATGCGAGGATCTCTCCCATCTTGTCGTCCAGCATGCGAGATCTCTCTCCCATCCCTCTTTGTCTCTCCATCGCTAACCAAAGCTGGAGCCCAATGCTGCCATTGTTAAACGCACGTGCACGAGCTCACACCAATTTACAAAGATTCCTGCAGAGTGGGGACGGAGGGGGGGGGGGGAATGGAAGTCAATTTATAGCCTAAAATCTTTGGAGCTTGCTACTTAGTTTGGATGGAAATTCAAGTCTAGATGCGCAAATAAGAGGATCTACATGTTATGCCTACAAGTTTGAGACCGCTCAAAGGGATTGAGCGTGGGTTTGAGTCCTTATCTTTTTTTATCAACTTATGTCTATTTTCCTCTTGAGCATTTCTAATTCTTCTTTCCTTGGTTGTATTTCAATCTTATATGTGTAATTGGTGGAGACATGAATTGGACAGCTAGGATGACGCCATGTGTTCAATCAAAATTCAAATTCAAATTAATTAAAGCTATTAGAGATTTTTATATTAGCTTTATTTAAATTAGATTTGATTTGATTTAGAACAGATTTGAGAGATTTTAAAACTCGTCATATTTGGAGCTAATTTTATTTTATTATAATAAAATTAATTTCATATTTGCTTACAATTATTTGGCATTTTATTTTCTGCATTTAATATTGTGGCTTTAAATTTCTTCATGAGACCTCTTTATATAAAGAGACCACTTTGCATTATAATAGAAAGCAGCATTTGATAAATGAAATTATATTTGAGTTTTCTCAAAACCTAGAACCGGATTAAGTGGTCGATATTCCAGTAAAGAAAATAGTAGGTCTAGCCCTTGGCGAGAATCCTCAAATTAGCCTAATTATTACTTTCCCAAAGAAACAATCTCCTCTATCCATTGCTCTCTCTCTTCGGATCATCTCCGAGTGTCTCCAGCACTTTGCGTACTCTCCTGCCTCCAAAGCTCGCCCGCCTCGGAAGTCCGTTGCCTCTGCGTTCCCCGCCTCTGACATGCGCCAACCTCCGTTGCACGCTGCCTCGCTGACCAGCGCAAAGCAACTCGCCACTTTCTTCGCCGCTCGGCTCGCTACTTTGTCAAAGAAACGTGCCACTCGAGCACACTGACCCAAGTAGCCTGCCTCACCTGTGACATCACTACTTAAATTTTTTTGGCAAAGGTATAATTTCTTTTCTGAATCAAATAAATCTGACTATTTAATTTTAATATAAAATTATTCTCTTGACTTGGATTATTCATTTGGCTTTAATTGCATGATCTGATATTTATTTGAGTGATAATTACGGTTGAAGTTAAGTGTGAGACATCTATCCTAAATTCCTGAACATCGGATCTGATTTATTGGAATTAAACTGACGCTCTAATCTAATTTGATAAATTCCTATGTATCAGACAGTCCAGTTTAATTTTAATTTTAAAATATTTTTAATTTACGGGATTTAAAAATTTTATTTATCATATAATTTATTTATAAAATACTTTGCGCTTATGTCGATTGTCCTAATTTTGGAGTTATTTACACAACTGTGAGTTCGAGACTGACTAGTGAGTATCCAAACTATCTTCAAGATGGATACCTTTTTCGCGATCGTCGCTTATATTTTTCCCAGACTTCTGTAAGAGATTTTATGATCTGGGAGCTTCATGCCGGTGGTCTCATTAGTCATTTTGGGTGGAATAAGACCATCGAAGCATTTGAGAGTCAGTTTTATTGGCCGAGTCAGAAGAAGAATGTAGCTTGAATTGTCGCCCAGTGTCGGACTTGTGCTATTGCAAAACAGCAAAAACAAAATACAGAGTTATATACACCATTTCCTATTCCCGATAGTCCTTGGCAGGACCAAAGAATTGACTTCGTTTTAGGTCTGCCTCGGACAGTTGCACTACACAATTCTATTTGTATTGTTGTGGATAGGTTTTCTAAAATAACGCATTTCTTTCCTTGTTCAAGGACTTTCGATACTTCTAGGATAGCCCGCTTCTTCTTTGACGGAGTTGTTCGCTTGCATGGGTTGCCTAAAAGTATGATTTCAGATAAGAACGTGAAATTTACGAGTTATTTTTTGGAAGACACTTTGGCACTTCCTAGGAACTAAGTTGAAATTCCCAACCGCTTATTATTCCCAAACTGACGGCTAGACTGAGGTGGTCAATAGGAGTCTAGAAAACCTTCTTAGGTGTCTGATAGAAGAAAATTGAAGGAATTAGGATCTGATCATACTTAGGGCTGAGTTTGCATATAATAATTCTGTCAATAGATACATAAGTATGAGTCCTCGCCTTAGGTGCGAAAAATTTGACTTAGTCGAGTAAGGTCAACTTCGCTGCAGTACCGCTTTAGCAAGTCCAGATCAAGTCATTGCAACTCATCTCTAGTGATTCAGAAATCCTCTGATGTTAGCAAACCTTTCCAGCTAGCCAAATATTTTTGATATCCTCAATTTTCAGTTGAGATTCTTTGATCATTGAGAATCTGCTCAATTTGCTCTTTTTTAGTGGAAGGCTGTGACAGTGGACACTCAGGGGTGGGTTCTCTCTCTATGGAGGAAGAAAGCTCAAATGAGTTAATAAGTATTACTGTTGGTTCTTTGTAATCCTTTAAATTTGAAATGTTGAATGCAGTACTAATCCCAAAATCTAATGATGAATCAACCACATATGCATTTTACTCAAGTTTATTTAATATTTTAAATGAACCTCTCCCACGTGCTTGTAGCTTCTTAATGACCCCTGAAGGGAATCGCTCAAACTTAATCTGAATCATCACGTAATCACTCTTAGAAAATTTCTGTAATCTTTTATGAGCATCTGCTATTTTTTTTATAAGTCTCATTGCTGAAACTTAATTTTTTATTGATCTTTTGATGCAAATGCCTAATATGCTTAGTAAATAATTGTGCAGACTCAGAAACTCTATGGTGTAGTGGTACGAGAATAAAGTTAGTGGGGGTCCTAAACTTATAACCATGCACAACCTCAAATACTTAATGTCATCAGACCATCGATTTATTCCAGGCAAGGTCTACACTCAGCGCCCGAGATCTTATCACGTAACGTCAATCTGGATGGAGGGTTGACACCAGCTGATTCAGCAACAGGCATAATTGGTGGCTGATCAGTGGATTGGGAATTCTCATTTAAATCAATTTATTGATTTGAATGGGTATATTCTAAATTTTGGACTGATTTCGTTTATTTTCTTTTATTTTTAGATATTCACATTTGGCAAGTTGTAATTTATTTTTATTTTCACATTTATTTCTATAATTTGAATTTCAATTTTAATAGACCTATATAAAGACATGAACTAGTATTGTTACTTTTAAATCCTAGAATAAAATCATTTTGAATCTGAATATTGTGTATTATATCCCGGTGAAGAGAAGGGTAGGGGCCTTGAGTGAGAATCCCTAAATACCTTAAGAAAATTTAAGATATTTTTTCAACTCTTCCAAATCTTTACTTCAACATTTCAAGTACATTAAATCTAAGCCCCTGCTTGTAATTTCCAGCCCAAAATTCCATTTTATTTAATATTTTTCCTCTGTGACTCGGAACGTCCCGAGCACCGCCTCTGCGCGCTTTGCCCATCTCGCCATTGCCTCCAAGCAGCCTGCGGGTCACTGACGAACGCCGGCAACCTCGCCGCCGCTGCTTCGACTGTTCAGCTCCATCGCCGGCAACACCTCTCGCCCGATCGCTATCACGCCTCACACGTTTGAGCCAAGATCCGTGCTCGCTCTGCTCGCTCGCCTCTGCCTTTGCCTCCAGGTGGCCCGCCGGTCGTCGCTGCTCACTGGCGAGCGTCGGCGACCTAGTCGCTACTGTTCTGGCCGCTCAGCTCCACCGCCTCAGCTCCGCAAACTCCGCTCGGTTCCGCCTCGCCAACACTGCGCCCACTCTGCTCGCCCCGCCTCCTACTCCTGGCGGTTCATCGGTCACCGACGAATGCTGGCAAACTCTCGCTCGTACTTCGACGACCCGCTGCGCCTGTTCATTCCAGCTTGCCTCCGTCCCTACTTGATGGCTCAGCATTGTGTCCGTCCCTTGCCACTACCTTATTCGCTCCCAGCCGCAGCTAAACACTTTCCCTTCGCCGAACCTCGCTGTGCTGCTGACACGCTAAACGACCCGCGGGTTGCTGCACTTTAGCCTCAAGGTTTGGATTCTCTTTTTGAGATAAATCTAAAATTTCACTAGATATTTCAAATATTCTGTGAACCCTAGTGGTGGTGACTATTATTGGGACTGCTTGATTTGCTCACCGGTGTGAACCTGAAATCATATTGTGAGATTAAATTATTGTTGGGTAATATTCCATTGTGAGAATACACTTTACTGCATACCCTAGCTCTGACTTGTCGAGATATGGTTATCTTAAATCAGTTGGTAGGTTAACTAGATATTATTTGAACTTATTTCTAAATATTTAAAATTGATTTACTTCTCGAACTTATAACTTCTTAATTATTGCATAATCATCACCGACAAATATTCCTGAACCATTTTACGATCATTTGTTAAAATTATTTACTGATCTCTAATTAGGATCACATTACGCATATTGTTCCATATCGTTAATGAACCTTGTATGAGACATTCTTTGGAGTGATGTCATGCCTTCTTTGTTCTAGCTGTTCTCATTGTTGTCTAGTTCTTCTCTTGGTTAACATGCTGGAGATAGCTGGGTGATACAAGTATGAGCATGATGTTATATTCTCTTAAATAATTGTTGAATTCACTAAAATTCCAATACTACTTGTTCCTATATCCTTAAAGAAAATTGGATTATTATCCTCAGTTTATGTTGTTATTCATGTTAGAGATTTCTCTTGCTGAATTCCTCTACTTCTATGATTCATGTTTCCTTCCACTACTGAGAAGATCTGCTGTGCCAACATCACATGGTTTTATGGTAACGCCAAACAATTCAAACTGATATGCCAATAACAAAATGGCAAAGAACATATTCTAGAATGAATATCATATTTTGAAATCAAAGAGTGTAATTTATATGATCAAGGACAACTGAGAATAAGGACGTTAGTTGAAAATGCAGTACACGGAAAATGACAATTCAAATGGGATACCATTAAGGGAAGAAAAGAAAATATTACAACTTGGGATTCAATCCAGTGTTTCCCCAACTTCTCAAGCCTAATATTACAAAGTTGACATAGATATAGAATATGACAAAAAATAAGTTCTCAAATGAAAAAGAAAAACACACATTTAGTAGCATAGACAGGTCAAGTCAAACTGTATCAATGACTAAAAGGGTAAGGCAATGTTACTTCCAGTATCCAGTAAGAAACACTGGTCGCTGATTCTTAACCAAAATTCCAAACATATACAATTTTTACGTTAGCTATTAGTTTCACATTTCTAAAACAAGGTTGTGCTCATCACAGAGAGATTTCATCAGGTTTAAAAAAGAAAAAAAAGGGGGGCGTGTTCTTGTGTCAAAGGCTCCCGCTTTGCGAGGATAGGGAAAGATAATCCATTGTAAGCAACTTTCCCTTTATTTTTAATAAAGAAGAAACTTTTGAAAATAAATATAATTTGAATTGTCGCAATTATCAGAAGTTCCTAAGCAAAATGGCTTGTTCATAAACTAATTAAAATAATTGTTCATGATAAACTTAAACCAACATATAAATAAACCATCTGTTCAGCTCAATTCAGCTAGATAAGAGCAAATAAAACATTAACTCAAGTGCAATAGCAAAACAAATATCTATTTAAAAATTTGAAATATACATAATTCTGATGGTAGAGTGACATTTCAATTTCATATGAACATGAAAGATAACATAAGAAACAACTATATAACTTACTTCACTCTTTAATGCAGCAGAGGCAGTTCCCCGTTCAGCAGGGTCTATAGCTAGGAGAGTTTCGATTATTGGCAAAGAAGAAGATGGGAAATCGCTAAAAGTCTCAGTTATGCATCGTTTATATGGTTGCTGGGGCTTAAATATTGTAGCATGCGGCAACTTTGATTTCTTCCAATATTCTTCAGAGGGAGAACCACAAAGCTTAAAAATCCTATGCAGTTGTTCAACCTAATAAAAACAAAAAATATACCACAAATGAATGATCTCATATAAAATACATAATCACACAAAAGCAAACAAATAAACTCAAGTTTACTAGAAAATATAAATACCAAGAGCATGTAAATATTCTATAATACTAATTGCTACTACAAATGAACATGCATGATTCAATTTAGTACTTATTTTTTGTCAATAAATTCAAATCAGGACATATAAGAGATGAAAATTGTGAGCTTCAGGTATACAGCTACAATTTCTTTATAACCACAATCTTTGCAATCTCTAGGTTATTCGATGGCAATGTTAGACAACTTAAATCCCCAGTTCAAAGATTGGCACAAGGACAATGATGACAAATGATAATACAATTCACTATGATAGCATCTTTACTGGATCTCTTAAATGAGGTTAAAGAAGACAACAGGTACACAATCATTTAAACATATCAAACTGAACCCATTTAATAAACTTTTTTATGATGTAAAAGAGCAAATAATTGAGAAAACATATGAATTTTACTTCTGTTCTGCCAGGCATAATAGGCTTCCCAGCCAGCATTTCTGCCAGAATGCACCCTGCACTCCAAAGGTCCACACCAATGCCATAATCAGTAGCCCCTAACAGAAGCTCAGGGGGGCGGTACCACAAAGTAACAACACGACTAGTCATTGGGTGTTTATGATTTGGATCAAAAGTAGTGGCCAGCCCAAAATCTGCAATCTTTAGTATCCCACCATTGTCAATCAAGAGATTTGAACCCTTGATGTCTCGGTGCAGCACGTAGTGATTATGGCAGTGCTCAAGACCTGACAGTAACTGGTTCATGTAGCACTTCACCTGCTCCAAAACAGGGAAGCTGTTGACAAATAATTGAAGATTAAGCAACATAGAGAAAGCCAAAAGCAAAAGGATTTCCAACCTGAGGCTCTGTAAATTTGATCCCCGGGCTTGCAGCCAGGCCGGCAAGATCATGTTCCATGTATTCAAAAACTAAATACAAACTACAACACATCCTAGAAGTAACTAATCCCTCCAACTTCACTACATTCGGATGATCCAGACGGCGCAATATTAAGATCTCCCTTGCCATGAATTTAACGCTCTCCTGCTCCAAAGTATCAAATCTCACTTTCTTCAATGCCACAATCTTTCCCGTCAAACTATCCCTAGCTTTGTACACGTTGCTATAAGTACCTTGCCCGATCTAGGAAAAAGTAAATCATCATCTTTAACAATCGACTTGAAACACCAATCGAATTATAAAGGGAAACCCATGGAAAACCACACTAACCTTATCGATCTTCTGGAAGCTATCGGCCCGGCGAGGCGTCCACCCATTGATGGCCTCGCCGGCAATTGCGGAGAGCCAGGCCGGCCACCCGGCAACGACCTGCTCACCATTAGCGCCCTTCGGGAGGTTGCTCAACCTAGGGTTTGGCCGATGCCGGCGCCGCTGGTGCCCAATTTTCTCGCCCTCATCCTCCACCGCCGCCTCCGCCCGATTCGTGTTGGGAACTTCAACAGCTATCTCGACCTTGGGATCCGACGCCTGGGATCGGTTGTCAGAAGCTGCGGATTCCGTGCAGGCGGAGATGCCGAGCTTGTCCGGCTCGCTGTCCAGTCGACGGTCGATAACGGAGACGGTTGACGGGTGAGGAGGCGGCGGGGCCGCTTTGCCTAAGACGCAGCCCATTTCAGCTCATCACCGCCGGCTCCCGGCGACGACGGCAGACAGGCGAATAGTCTCCTGTTTCACTGGAGCCTCAAGAGCTCCGAACTTTTCTATTTTTTTATTAATCTTGCGACCACAAATTTTCTACCTCATTTTAAAACTAAAATAATTATATAATTTAAATTTAAAACCTCCTAATTATCAAACAAGTTCATTCATTTAACAGAGATAATACCAAATTTATACTTTTTAAAAACATTTTCATATTATATATATTAAATATTTAAAATTATTTTTATTTAACATCACATATATATATAGAATGTGATTATTTGCTAATTTTAATAAAATTAAAATTAAATTTAAATGAATGTATTTTTGATTGAGAGTTATATATAATTAAATAAAATTAATTATTATATTGAGATGTATAAAAGTTATAATGTATGTTTTACTTTAATATGTGTGTATAATATGAAATAAAATTAATTTTTTATTTAATATATATATGATATGATATGTCAGATAAAACTTAACGATGTTAATTTTAATCTTGTAAATAAATACACGTCTAGTGTTATGATTATAGAAACCATATTAGATAAGAGAAAAATTTCATTGGACGATTTCAATCGAAGATAAATAAGCAAATAGATAAAATGCAATAAAGAAATCAATAAATAAAAAGCATTAAACTAAAAAAAGTAAAGAATAATCATGCAAAACTTAAAAAGCAAAATCTAAGATTGAAGAGACTCGAAGGATAATGATTTACTTTTTATTTTTGAGTAAAGTATGTATAAAATCGATTTTTGTGTGCGCTACGGTGATGAATAGGGTCTTAAGCATTAGGAATGATGTGATGATTCGAGTCATTTTGGTTGAGTTTAGAGAGCTAAAATTTTGTTTGCCTTTTTTTCGATCGCCTACTAGTTGAATAGAGACAAATTTATTGTTAATCTTAGTTAGAGTACTTTGATAAGACTAAAATAGAACTCTCTAATTTTCTTAATTCGACCAAACTTCGGTTGAACTAAGACAAAACTCTTAATATTTTTATCGAACCAAATCTTGGTTGAACGACCAAAGTAGAACACTGGTTTTTCTTGGTCCAACAAAAAATGTTTAGTGTCAACCTACTGTTTAAAAGTTTTTTGAATTTGATCGAACAAAGCCATGTTCTTGGTTGACCAAATCCTTTCTACACTCAAACATAATCATTTTTGTTTTGAATCTAAGCCTTTTTTTTCTTATTTATGGATAGTTTTGAAGGTTCTTTACATATAAATCTAAGGCTACAATCGAGATAACATTTGCCATTATTCTATGTGATATATTGTGAAAGGAAAAGCAATTTTTATAATTTAAGTTGATGTGCTTAGGATTTTAAGTGCAATCTTCATCTTCCTCATTAATGTACTTTATCAATCTAGAAGAGAGATGTATTTATTCATTAACTCTATTTTTTTTTTATTCTCTATGAGAGAAAAGGAGAAATATATGGTAGGTGCAAAAGAGATTTTCAACAATACCCTGTCATAAAAGAAGAGTTCTAGCTAGTAGAACTTATTGGATTGAGACGTGAACCTAGCATTGCACATATCTCTCTACATATATCTTCGTGCATTTTTTTAGGACAGATCATTATTAAATTTCTTTTATATATTTTTGTTCTCATTATTTTTACTAACTCATTTTGAGTTTTGTAGAAAATTAATTTGTTAAAGGAATTGCTTCTATTTACCCTACTAGACATCTATTTGATCTTTAAATAATAAAAAAAACTATATCAATTTCACATGAGACCCATATGCTCACTTGTTATTGCATGAATGAGATGTGAGTTTCTCACATTGTCCTTGTTAGGCTCAATAATTTCTCGTATAAATGCCCTAAAATTAAGGTGAACGAGGAATAATTGGAGGTGGACCTCTAGCGACTTCAAAGCTCTATTATATTGTGTTTTGGACTATTTTGGGGCCTTATTTGATTTTTAATGTCGGTATTTTAGTCAATTTTAACGAGCAATGTGACATCCACAAATTAAGTAGTAGTCTCTTAATGAATGCTAAAAAAAATAAGTCAAAAATAATATTAAATTATACTTTTGAGTTTAAGTGCATAATTATTATAGTATTTATGAGTTCAATTTATTAGATAATCAAATCATTAAATCTAAAAATAACTTTTTTATTTATTTAAAATTATCTTAATTTTTTTCTAATTAATTCTACCTACTCCACCAAATACCCTTGCAGCCATGGCAGCCATCCTTGACTCCTTTGGAGACCTAATGAGGTCTTCATTTACATTTCAACATGCCTTATATATTAATTTTAAATATTACCTATTAAATATTACTTAGACCCGTTTATTTAATTATTAAAAATTAACTTAATTTAATTTTAATCAGATATATCACATCACATATAAAATTTAATATTAAAAATTAATTTTATTTCACATCATACACACATTACTAAAATAATAACTAACTTATATTACATCTCTTACATATCTCAATATAATAATTAACTTTATTTCACATTACTCATAATTTTCAATAAAAAATATTTTTATCTAAATTTAATTTAAATTTTATTAAATTTAATCTTACAAACAAATATGACTTTAATGTACAAATATCTATTCTAATTTTAAAGTAGCATGTTCTAATTCAAAATTTATTTGATTCTATTAATTTTATGAAATACTTTGTTAAATGTTAGAATATTAGAATATATATCACCCCTTATTATGGTTTATTAATCTTAAGGCCTCATTTGGTTCTGATTTTTTTTTTTTAAACAAAAAAAAATACTTTATTTTTTAAATTTAATAGAAGAAAAATTTATTTTAATATTAAAAAATATGTAAAAATGTGAAATACTTTAAATTCTAACATTCGTATTTGTATTGGATGTGAAATAAAATTAATTTTTATAGTTAAAATTTGTGTTGAGTAAAAATTTTATCTCGAACCAAATGAGGCCTAAATATCGATTTGAACAGCAGACAATTTTCTATAGCTTTTTACGATTATAAACACGTCGAATAGTAATCTTGAATTTTTCGATCATCTCCTATATTGACTTACTTGTGTGAGTAAGTGCGTAATGTGATATAATTATATATGATTTACTCAAACGGGATATTACCGAAGTAGATAGAACTGTGAAGCTTATAAAATTTAATTCTACGAGTATGTATGTTATAAAATTTAATTATAAAATTTCTAAAAAATAAATATGAAATTTTTATATCATGTGAATAAAAATGTACTCATAAGCAGGGAAAAGTTGGTTTTTGAAAAATTAAATTTCCTATTTCAATTTATATTAATTTAATTATTATTAAAAATTTATTTAATTTTAGGGTTAATTACACTGAGGGGACTAGAAGAATAAACTCAAAATCTATTTTTAGCCTTTACATAAATATTTATTATATTTAGTTATACAACAATTAACTGTAATCCTTTTCAAAATTGGTTGCCTGAAACTGTACAATTATCCCAAGTTTTCTTTTGTTGATTCACCGAGTTAAAAAAAAAATTGAGATATATATATATAGATGCACGCTGCAAAAATTAAGTTCGTTGATTTATAAATTGATTAACTTAAAAACTGTAGTAAGACCAGCGATGATATATGGTGCTGAATGCTGGCCTGCAAAGAGAAAACATACAAATAAAATAAATATTACAGAAATGAGGATATTAAGTTGGATGTGTGGATATACACGAAAGGATAGAATGAGAAATGAGTATATCCGAAAGAAAGTTGGTGTTGCACCAATTGAGGATAAACTTAGAGAAAGTCGGCTTAGATGGTTTGGACATCTAAATCGTAGGTTGATTGAAGCTCCAGTTAGAAAAATTGAGTTATTAAATTTTGCCTATGTACAAAGAGGAAGAGGGAGACCAAAGAAGACATGGCAAGAAACTATAATGAATGATCTTAGTTACTTAAACTTAGATAAGAATTTGGTAACTGATAGAGCGCAATGGAAACAAAGGATTCATGTACCCGACCTCACCTAGTGGGATTAAGGCTTGGTTGTTGTTGTTGTTGTTGATTTATAAATTGATTCGAGTTAAGATCTATTCGAGTAACATTCAAGTTCTGTTGGCTCAAACTATAATCGTGGTAGCTCAAATATCTCAATCAAATGAGAATTATTAATTTAAAAATGAAATTAACACGAGTACGTAATTAGCCAAACCCAACAACTTACTAAACATATCATATGACCACAATCTCTTATATTTTTTTAACAACAAATAAATATATTATATATATATAAATAAATTATATTATATTAATTTTAAAAATAAATTCGAGCCTACAATTTCATTTAGAATTGATCTGATCTAACAATAGCTTAAACTTGGCTTAATAAAATTTTGAGCTATAAATATAGCATGATGCTCACCTTATCAAATTTAACTCGAGTTTTATTCTAGCTAAATATTAATTCAAGTATTAAACAGTTATTAACTATCGAGCCAAACTCTCAACCTTATTTAGGATATGGATAATAGTAAAGCTGATGATAAGTCGACCTTAAGCTATCTAATATCAAGTCAACTCAAAAATTCAATTCTAGTTACTTCAATGAAAACAAAAGGTTTGAATATTATATGAATCTCTTGAGAAACTAATGACAGAAACACTTTTTTCAAAACATAGTCTTGATAGAGGCATCTGATAATTTTTAAACAAATTTTACATCGATAAAACACGAGTACAATACGTATTTGTGTTAACATGCCTTAAGTCAAGTAAAAAACAATTAGTCAAAGGAGGATGGACGCGTTGGAGCTGGTGCGATTTTAAAAGATCATCATGGAACCATGCTCAAAACTATAGGCCGAAAATTGATCTCCTTTGCAGCTAGAGACGAGGAGACAACGGGAGCTTGTGAGGCATTAAAGATAGTGAGCGAATGAATAGATATGGCAGGCGGACTGTGGATAGAGGGGGACTCCTTCTCTGTCATTGCGGATCTTCTCCAAGCAACCAACATTTTGGCTATGGACAGCACCTTTGCTCCTTTCACGCATGTTTTGTCTTTTTTTAGAAGTTATAGAATTTCACATGTATATCACGTTGTAAATAAGGCAGCCGATTATATTACTTCTATTTCCTGTGACAGCAATATCCTGTGGGAAGGGGAAATGTCTCTTCCTCACGATCTTCATTAGATTATAAGCCGGGATCGTCAGCTTTGTACTTGATGTACTGCTTTACTTTGAGTAATTTAGATTTAGACCGACTTTCAAAAAAAAAAATCATGTTATTCGTACTTCAGTTAGAATCCACTTGCGAATCTTTGACCTTTTCAAGGGGAAGCCCAAGCCTCCAATCTTGACTCAATCTTGACTGACTCTGAACAGTGAGATCATGAAATACACAAGGTTGACTTGCAAGTCTTGCATTTTGGGTAGAATTATTCAATAACATCTGCTATAAATCAACATGGAAGCTAATATTAAGTGCAAATAAGCTATAGGTTTTTTTAAAAAAAAAATTTTATATTAAAAAACCCATAAAATGGGGAAGGTTTGGTGCCATGAAGAAGAAGAAGCCATGGATTTTCTCAAGTTCTTGATGGCGGTAGTCATCGCCTTGGTGCTCCTCCTCATCTGCAGGCCGCCGCCTCGCCGCCGGGCTCTCATCCCTGTGTACCCCATTCCTTACAACTAATTGTTTTGAAAAAATTATTCATCAAATTTTATATATTTCTTTTTTGATATTTAAGCGTATGTTTTTTGAAAAATTATAGAAAAATTTACGATTGTCAACCCTAGAGACGCTTTTTTTTATAGGCGGCACCCCCTAATTCAAAATATTTACAGGTAACACTCCTGAATTTAATATTTACAAATGACATCTCCAAACAGAAGTTAAAGTGGAGGTACTGCCTGTAAAAATAAGAAGTATTGTCTATAAATATTAAATTTAAAAGGTATTGCCTATAAATATTTAATTTAGAAGATATTGCCTATAAAAAGTGCTTCTTTGAAGGTAACAAATATAAATTTTTTTAAATTTTAATATTTATATATTAGTATTATTCAAAACTTATTCACCGTATATTATAATTTTAATATTACAATGAAAATATTCTATCAATATTATCATAATTAAATTATAATTAATTTAACCCAAACACTTATAATGACATTTTGAGATGGGTGGGGTCGTTGGTGTTGTTACCAATATTGCAAAAATTGGGCTGGACTAGCTGATTCGATTGGTCCGATCGCCAAAAAGTCTTTATTTCGGTCCTGTTTTTTATTAAAATTGAAGAAGAGATTAAACCAATCAAATCGAGTGAATTGATTAAATTAATTAAATACTAGTTCAACCGAAAAATTTATATTTTATGTCTATATTAATTGATGTTTATAGGCAAGTCAATAAACTTTTTAGATACAAAATTTATGTTGAATTCATATTTATGATTAAATTTTTTTTAAGGGTAACTAAATATTTTTATTTCAATATGAATATATAACAACAGCAATAACCAAGTTTTAATCCCACTAGATGAGGTCAGCTACATAAATTTTTTATTTTTATTGCGCTCTTTTACAATGTGGATATACGTTAATTAATTTTATATTAAATATATATATATTACATATGTTGTTTAATTTTTGCTAGTCATATTAGATATTATATATACATGTTTATTAATCTTTACTGATTATAGTAAATATATATTAATTAATTTGTGTTAGGAGCATTTGGTTCAATAATGTCATTGTGTTATGTCATCTAAAGAACATAATTGTTTGTTTTAATGATATTTATAAATAACTTTCTATAAAATTATAAAAGGAATGTTACACTTAAGTCTCTAAGTTTAAAGCTTAATAATACATATATTTACATTTTTAAAATTATAACATCGTTCTAAGTTTTTAATAAATTATCAAATGGGTCTTTTTTTATTTTTTATTATTAAATAACTTTTTAAAATTATCATTATACCCCTCTCTCCTCCACTCTCTCTCCTGCAACCTGCCGACGACCGCGGCCGTGCCTGTGGCCTCGCGTGGGGCGTGCGACCTGTCGACGCCGCAACCGTCCCTCGCGCGCATAGGGATCGGCAAGAGAGAGAGAGGGGAAGAGAGAGAGGAGTATAATTGTAATTTTAAAAATATTTATTAATAAAAAAATAAAAAAAGACCCACTTTATATTTATTAAAAATTCAGTGACCCTGATGTTATAATTTTAAAAATATTGACCTGTGCATTATTAAGCTTTAAACTCAAGGACCTGGGTGTAATTATCTCATTATAAAATTATTAATCAAAAGATGACATCTATATTACATAACATAACAGCAAAATAATAACGAACCATACGCCTCTTAGTTATATTAGATATTAGTTATTTAATTATATTTATATAATAAATATTTTTATTATATATATATTCTATACTTTTAATATTAAATGTATATAATTATATTATTTTATTATATTAATATCAGCAATTGGACAGGCTGGTTACACCAGTCCAATTGTGATCTGAATGCTATTCAGGTTCGATTATCAGTTTGATTTTTACAACATTTGTGGTAACTGACTAACAATAATGGTCAATGCATGGTGGCTAATAATAATTCAATTATAATAGCGACTGCTAGACGGGATACTCGTGAGACAGTATTGAGCTAATAACAGCCAGAGAAGAAGTTTTTTTTATGTATATTCTATTTATTAATAACATATATTGGCTTTGAATAGTATTTATATAATATTTAAAATTATATTTTTAAATTAACATAAATAAATTATTTTTAATGATAGTTAATATATAAATACAATCTTGTGATCAGAAAATAAATCACTCATAAATTTTCGTCTTATGTAATTCAAATGAGTGACTAAGATTCTTTAGGACGAAATTTCCATATTGCTTCTAAAATCCTCAATTATTAATGATAAAATTAAACTATAGCAAGTTTAGTTAGTGAATTTAAATCCAAATATATAATTTTTAATATTTTATGATTTCAAATAGTAGAAGTGATTTTAAGATAAAACTATGAGACTAATGATTCCTTGTAGCTTCCCATCTATCAGTCTAAGCAGTAGTCCCACACACTTTAGGCCCTGTTTAGCGCGAGGACCAAAACAGGATTAAAATGGTACTAATTTAAAAAATAATAATAATAGTAATAATATATAAATATTTTAAATTATTTTACACAAATTCAAATATAAAAAATATTATTTTAC
>JAEMOT010002895.1:57622-91012 GCA_019297695.1 Apostasia ramifera
TTCCTGTTTTGGTCCTCGCACTAAACAGGGAGCCTATTATAATTATAACACCACGCTATCTCACCTACCAATTAACTATATCATATTATAGGAGATTAATTCTGACATCATATTATAATATCCCGTATTTTAAATATAAAAATATTATCTGTTTTGATTTTAAGAAATTATATGAGTTGAATACATTTTAAAAAGACAAACATTTTAGTAGTATTACAATTTAAGTATACTTAATTATGAAATTTTTTATCATTAATTTTATAATTTTACTTTAAAAAATATTTTTACTATTTGAATTATGAGATGTAACATATATAATTAATCCCAATTTAATCAATTATAATAAAGAATACACTTAAAAATCCAAAATATACCTATTAATATCACAATACTAAGATCCTAACAACAAAATAAAGAAACTCTTTATTAACAAATAAATATATTATACATTTAAAATTAAAGAAACATTGATATAAACAAGAAATAAGAGAAATGCATAGGTTCAAATATTAACATCTCGAATTCTTTAGTCTTTTCTAGATCTAGATAATAAAATTCTTTTAGGTGATGTATGTCACTTGAGGTAGTGAGAAGAAAAATTATTAAACACGAGCATTCTTATATATGGGATGTCCAACACCCTATGTAGAGCGACACGAAGTAGACAGGGCCGCCTTATCTACGTAATAAGAAATGATATTTTTGTGCTATTTCTCATCATTTGTTCTTCATATGTCATATAAAATATCTAATTTTTGCTTTATATGACATATATGAAGTTTAATATATATAATATATATGAAACGTAAAAAATATATTTTACTTTTTATTTATATATTTTACTTTTTATCACAATATTTATTATGTTTTGTACATAAAATACAAAAAAAAATTAGATGCCAAATAATATTATGAACACTATTTACTAATGTATATGATCTATTAATATATCTTTCTCATATATTCCCTCCATAATATTTGTGGTGTTCTTCTAACATAATAAATTAATAATCAACACAAAAAGGTAAATTACATATAAATTTTTTAATTTATAGCATAATATCACACAAATTTATATTTTTTAAAATTTAAATATTTGAGTACTTGATTTTTGGTATAATTATCTAAATTTTTTTTTAATTTTTTGATTATTAAAACTTTAAAACTACAATTCTACTCTAATTAGCATCCTCTCCCTCCCTATCCCTCCTTCGTTTGTGAGTGATATTTAAAATAAGAAATAATTACCTACATATCATATCATTTAATTTTATTTATGTCTTATCTATCCATTTATAATTAATTATGTTATGCACACTCAAAATATTATAAAATCTTACATACACACATTTTAATTTATTTCTATTATAATGAGTAATTATAATTTTTCAATAACCTAACTATAGTTAGATTACAAAAAATTTGAGCCGTTCATCATATTATTTTAAAACTATTTAAATATATTTTGAGTGAAAATTCTAAAATTTTAATATTTAGGTGGCAGCAAAGGAAAGAGATATTCGCGATGTGAATTGATTTTAGGACAAATCAATGCTTTAGTGTGGTATTGAAGAAAAGAAAATATATACCATTAAGAGTAAAAATATAATTTTAATGATTTAGTAACAGAATATTTTTTTTCAAATAAATTTTGATTAAGTTTTAACTCAAGTGTGTGTATGTAAAATTTTATAATGTTTTGAATGTGCATAGCGTAATTAACTAAGAATGGATGGGTAAGACATAAATAAAACTAAATGGTGTGACATGTGGGTAATTATCCCTTAAAATAAGTATATTTAATTTTCTTTTCTTATTTCAAATTCATTAATATTGAATTTGAAATAAGTTGTGACTGCAAACTTAACTATATTAATAAAATTATATATAATTTTCATCTAACATAAACCATCTTATGATCATTAATTATATGATTTATGGGTGCACCTCCTGTGAATCTCGTAGAGCAGATCATAATTATGCATATCATTTTCTATTTTGATGCTTGAATCAGTGATGCTAAAACCTGCACTTGAATGCACATGAAAGTTGTCCATTAAGATTAGCTTTTATTATTGGGCAAATTACGCCCAGATCCCTGAGTTTAACGCTTAATATCATGCTGATTTACGTTTTTAAATTTATAACATCGAGTCCCTGAGTTTTAATAAATTATTAAATGGATCTTTTTTATTTTTTTATTATTTAATTTTTTTAAAATTACCGTTTTATGGCGGCCGTGTGACGATCGGGAGGAGAGAAAGAAAGGGGCACGCGCGCGGATCAGGAGGAGAGAAAGGAGCAGGGGTAAAACGGTAATTTAAAAAAAAAATTATAAGAAAATTAAAAAAGGACCATTTGATGATTTATTAAAACTCAGGGACCCCGATGTTATTATTTAAAAACACGAACCTGCGTGATATAAGCATTAAACTCAGGGACCTGAGCATAATTGCCCTTTATTATTTCACTGCAGCAATCAAAACTTTTAAATTTGAATTTATTATATTTTCCTCTTCTTATTATTATTATTATATATAAGATAATCATTCTTAGCAGATTCATATTTATCTCTTTTTACAATTTTAAACCACGGTGTACTCATATTTATCTCAAAATAAGTACTTTGAATATTAGTATAATATCATGGGGTTATATTCGCTTTGATTTTAAAAAATTACAAAATTTTAGTATTTTCCAGGAGTCATTTATCTCATTACTATTTCAGCTCAAGTACGCTAAATAATAGAATTTTTTATTATTAGCTTTACTATTTTGACTCAAAAAATACCTTTACTATTTGAAATTATATAATGATCTACTTATACAGTCCAGAAATTCTTCTCCATTTTCGATGTGATATGATTCATTTAAGTGCCCATTAACTGCTCATTATTTGATATAAAAGTTTATCAGGAACTGTACTTTATTTCAGTGATTTTTTTTTTGAGACATCACCCAACGATCACTCCCTGTATTCTTCGATCATGAGTGTCACAATTAAATATTAATCAATAATTATAAATATATTACATAATAGCCATTGAGAATTTATTCCTTAGCTTAGGATGTCCATCAAAACAACTCTCTCTCTCTCTCTCTATATATATATATATATATTTATTTATTTATTCTAGAATCATACGATCAATTTTGAAGTAAATATCTGCATGAACTCTCCTTACCTTTCTAACGTCAGATCAAGCATATATTATCTATTTCTATAAAAGAAAGTATATATTAATTATCACTGGCCCGTTTATCTCCAAATTAAAAATTATTTTAATTTAATTTTAATCTGATATATCATATCATATATAAAATTTAATATTAAAAATTAATTTTATTTCACATCCTACACACATTACTAAAATAATAACCAACTTATATTATATCTCTCACATATCCCAACATAATAACTAACTTTATATCACATCCCTTATATATCTCAACATAATAACTAATTTTATTTTACATCATTCATAATTTTTAATAAAAAAATATTTTTATCAAAATTTAATTTTAATTTTATTAAATTTAATCTTACAAACAAACAGACCCAATAATATAAGTAAGGAGAGAGTTGTATTGTTCTCAAAAATAATATAATTAACTACACATTATCTAACAATAAGTAAAGGTCTATCACCAAAAAAAAAAAAAAACAAAGTAAAAGAAGTAAAAGCAACAATTACAAATAGGGGGCTAAATATATAAAGGTTTTCTAAAAGTCTTTATTAAACTGGAGCGTAGATGTTTACTAAAAAAATATATATTTTGCTACAATTAAAAGTTAAACAAATATTTGTTAAAATATTTTTTTTAAAAAATTTAGCTTTTAAAAAACTAAGAAATAGTTATAATCAAATTCTAATTTTTTTCTTCAAAAAGTTAATTTAGTCATTGTAAATTTAAAGATAAAATTATTTTCAATTATTTCATATAATATTACCTAATAATTTTTTTGATATTAAATTAAACAGAGATAATATAATTAATAAAAAAATACTAATTATTTATTATTTATTTTTTGATGATAGTTGTACATATATTTTAAATATTTATTAATAATATAAATATAATTATTATTTATAAATAAAATTAAATATAATAATGATATTTAAAATTAAAATAAATATTATAAAAATATGAATATAATTATTTCAACCATAAAAAATATATACATAATTAAATATATTATTAAATATAATTATTATCATAATCAAATATAAATATACTTAAGATACATTTAGTTCAATGTAATCTTGATGCTATGTCATATCATTTAAAGAAATTATTATTTAATTTTATAACATTTTTAGATAGACTTACAAAAAATTATAGAATTATAAATTAAAAAATAATATCTAGATATCATGACATCTAGATAAATATAACATGACATAGTATTAAAATAGGAATAATTACCTACATGTCACATTATTTCACTTTATTTATGTGTTGCCCATGCATTCTTAGTTAATTACGCTATCCACACTCAAAATATTATAAAATCTTACATACACACACTTAAGTTAAAATTTAGTTAAAATCTATTTAAAAAAAAAATTTCGTTAGTAAATTATTAAAATTATATTTTTATCCTTAATAGTACATATTTTTTCTTTCTCGATGTCACACTAAAGCGCTGATCTGTCCTAAAATAAATTCACGTCGCGGATGTTTTCTTCCCTTACCACAACCTAAACATCAAAGTTTTAATATTTTCACTAAAAATATATTTAAATATCCTTAAAATAATATGATGAACGGTTCAGATTTTTTATAACCTAACTATAGTTAGGTTATTGAAAAATTATAATTGCTCATTATAATGGAAACAAGTGAAAATATGTGTATGTAAGATTTTATAATGTTTTGAGTGTGCATAGCGTAATTAACTAAAAATGAATGAATAATGCATAAATAAAATGAAATGATGTGCCATATAGGTAATTATCCTATTTAAATTATTATCCAACCAAACACTCTCTTAAATTATTTCATATATATCTAATTTAATCAAAAATTTAATTTAATTATACAGCACAGCTTTTGGTAGTAATTTTTTATATAACTATAAAATATAATATTTTTTTTGAAAAATTCACGTAATATCAAACAAAACCTCAGTTTGTTATATATCTTAGAGAAAAGTGAAAGCCTTATTAACTCATTGGCAAGTTGTCGCATAAATGAAAAATGTTTTATTGATTTCTTCTTAGATAAAATGAATCTAACATAAATTTTTTTTAATTTGTGAATTTTCTCTCATGTGTTTGAAGAGATTAATTTACATAATTTTTTGATCATATTGATGAGAACGGTTGGTGGCTTGTAATTAAAATAAAATCTCAATTAATAGTGTAAATTTTAATAAAATTTCTTAGTAAAAATTTAAGTATATACTTTGAAATGTATAAATTCAAAAATAAAAAATCTAAACGTTTTTATATGATCTAAATTTCAAGACATTCAAATATAATAAAATGAAGCATAAATAATAAAATAACCAATTATGAACAATCAAACTTATAAGTAAGAATGATTGTACGGAAGAGAAGATTGTTGAAATGAATCAAAATATATCATTATAACCACAATTATAGATGGTCACAACTGTTGAATTCTATTGATTTTGATGATACCAATTACTTTAGCATTATTGTATTAACTTTTGTCTTAAGTGTACTTATAAATTAATTTCTTTATTAAAGATATAAAGAATTTATGTCCAAAAAATCAAGAATTACTATTATAATTTTATTTTATTTCTCTAGGACATTAATATAAGCATGTGCATATTTGTCAATATTTTTACTCGTATTTTTTTATTTGATTTTCTAGTTAAAAAAATATCATTTTCTTTCGTATTTGCTTTGTTTAGTTGCTAAACTAAAACATCAACAATCTACTCATTTTAAGTAATTTAAATTAAGAGTGTAGCTCACTCAATCAATTGATTGAAATTTGAAGCTTAATTCAAAGTTCATTATTTATTATAATCGACGTTAGATGATGATTTAACTTAACTCAAATTTCTTAAATAATCTCACTTTTCCTACCATTGGGCTGAGCTTATTATGCTATTGGTTGAAGAAAAAATTATATTTTTATTTATCTTTTATTTTGTATATTTATGATAAAAAGTCTACTTGACTACTTGAAATTTTGTATCTATTCTTTTTTATTTGTGGCAGCCCATAAATTATTAGATAGTATTTAAATGTTATCTAAAATACCTCATGAGTTACATTAATCTAAATTGAGGTGCTTTTAGTCTATTCCTTAAGTTGTATTTTGTGCATTCGTTACTCTATGAATTCAGGCTTTGTGTTGCTGACCATTTTAGCTTGAAATTTTTTTGGTGGCCTAATGTAATATATGTGATGGCAATCATTTAAAAATTTGAGGCGTGATTATTTATTTCATATTTTATTTCTCTTTACGTGTTGTTGTCTCCTTTGTATTGGCTGATATTACATGCTTTTCAAATAATAAAAATGGGTCTCTTTTTTTTCTTTTCAACGAATAAAATTTACACTTGATTTCTTTTTGTGTGCTTTTGCTATCTGGTTTCTCTTGCAGCAAAAAATTCTCTTCTTCTCTCAATCTCTCAATGATTTTGACTCCCTTAAGGCTATACTTGCAAAGCTTTTGAATGCGAACTTAAGGAAGAAGAACTTATGGAAGGAGATTGTGGTACTTTTCAAGTAGCAAGAAGCTCATTATCTCTCTGGTTCTTTCTTTCTTAGCTTCTTAAATTATTTTGTATTGTTATTTTGTACTGCGTTTTATTATGAACCTTGAGTTTTCATGCTTTTGCTTGTTATGATTCACTAAAACTCTTAGCTATAATCTGAATTTTTGATTATTATTGAAAGCACATATAGTGATATTCATTTCTAACATCTTAAACTTATTTTTGCGTATTGTTTTCTTATACGTGTCATTCTTAAATTTATTCGAGTGTTTTCTTGGCAACTCTACAAGTGCATAGAGTTCTACATTATATTATTTCTACTTATTTAAAGTTATAATTTAAGCTAGCTAGTCTAATAAATTTTTTTCATTTTCTTATTATTTTCCTTGTTTGGAGATTGTAGTTATGTAGGTTTGCTTGGCTTTGGCTCCCATAAAAAGTCATAGGTATTTAGAAAGTTTGCTCGGCTTTGGTTTTTATAAAAAGCTGTAAGGTTTGCATTGAATTTATTCAACTTTGGTTTCCGTAAAAAGCAGGTGTGATTTAGCATAAATTCTCACTTGAGGAGTGTGGGGAGTGGATTAGGCGGGGAGCCAAATCACTATAAATCTCCTTATATTTTGTTTATTTGATTGTAACAAAATTGATATATTATATTCTAAATTTAATTTAAATTCTCCTTAAGATTAATACTTGTATATAAAATTGATAAAAATATATAAACCATATTTAGTCATTTTTCATTATTCATTTGCCATATTGTTGTTCTATTGCTGAAATTGACCATTTGTTCTACAATTTATATTTTTATTGCTTATTCACTGAGCTGTTGTTCTATTTCTGAAATTGGTTATCTATTTTATATTTTCTATTTTTATTGCTCATTTTTTGTGCTGTTATTCAATTTCTGAAATTGACCATCTGCTCAGTTTTTCGTTATTATAACTATATTTAATTAGTTAATTAACTTTAATTAATCTCAATTCTCCTCTTTTCTTGGGAAGCCTTAAGCCAACAACAATCAATGCAAATAAGAAACTTTTTATTTAGCAATTGTCTTCATTAAAATTTACATAAATGCTATTCACAGAAATTTAAATAACTTGAAATATTTTTAAAATACTCAAAATATTTTGAAGTTCTAAAATTAAGTAAAAGTTGTCCCATTCTAATGTATTATTCTTCTAAACATTTTTTTATTTATTTTTTAATATATACTTAATTACTTTTTTAAAATTAAGTCTACTTTAACTATTTAAATATTTTTCCATACAATTGAGAATTTATTTAATAAATAAGTATATTTAAATTATTAATTATTTAAGTATTATTATATGTATTTAAATAATTAAATATTTAAATTATAGATTTTGTTTTGCATTATATATTATTTATTTATTTATTTGCGGATGCAGAAGAAAGCAGGTGCAACTGTCGCTGGAAAGCACCGGAAGTCTCTCCACTTCTGTAGCTTACCCTGCGCCACCAGATAAATACGCCATCATTGCCTTAGTTGCACCGTATCAGTCTAGTCTGGTAGTCATCAGCTCTCCGGCAAAAAGCGTACACATGAATGAAATTCGAGTGTGAATAGTCTCCACCAACTTTTATCAAGTCCGTCGGCCATCGTCCAACTGAATGATGGACTGCCAATTGCATAATAAAATGCCAAATTACCTTTTCCTACTTTTTGGGCTCTGCGTGCATTTCGGAAATATCAGAAATCTTTCCGCTTTATAGGTTTCAAATTCTTGACGACTATAAAACTGACACGTGCATCGCAAAGACACGTGGCTTTTGTGTAATGGCTGTAACGGTGTTTGGGGGCAACATTCCTAGCTTCTGATCTGCGGGTCATGAACCAGGTATATCGTTTAACCAGTGAGAGGCGACGAGGCGGAGCCCTCCTCTCTTCTTCATCCTCCTCGTCTTTTCGCCGAATTCTCTCTCTCTCTCTCTCTCGCTCGCGGTTCATCTTGTGGTAAGTGTTTCGATGCGGGTGATATCTTACTCCTATCTATTCCTTTGTCGGTAGTGAAACCTCCTTTTTATGTTTTGAGGTCCGTTGGTTTCCTTTTTGTGTATTCTGCTTTCTTATGGATGTTTGATTGTGATTGTTGTTGTCTAACGTTTCAATTTTTTTGAAGGACTTTTGCAGATTGAGGTGAATTAGTGTTTTGTTGGAGGTGGGTTTTGACGATGAGCGAGCTTGTGGAAATCGAACCGCGGGAACTCAAGTTTACATGTAAGTTTGTCTCAGGGTAGAAGATTGTTTTTTTTTTTTGAGCAAATGGCCTCGCGGCTTGCTGGGGTCGTTTGATTCTGAAAGGTTAATGCCCTTTTCGTATCTGTTTATCTTTAATGTTGTGATCCGGGAGTTGGATTTAAGCACTAGAATTATCCTGGAATTGGATTTGTGAACTAGAATTACTTTGTCTCTGTTTTATTGTTCTTTTTTGTTGAAAATGCAAACCTATTTGAATGGTATAGAAGTGCCTAGAATAATTGGAGAAAAATAATCTAAAGATTCTATAATATTCTTCAATATCTATGAAGCACGAATATGATATGACAATATAATACTAATATAATGATGAAGAAAATATATAAAAAAAAAAGATACGAATATATCAAGATATAATACTTATATATATATAGTATTGTCTTGTCATATTTAAAGTATAACTTATATAATATAAATCAGAATGACTTAAAATAATTATTTAATTTTTTTTAAAATTAATTATATTTTTATATTCTTAAACATTCTTGATGCTACTAAAAGTAATATTATAAATAATCTAATTTGAAAAAATAAAATATTTTTCAACAACTATTGAATTTTAAAAATTTTAAATTTAAAATAATATCATAATATTTATTTAATTACTTTTCAATCTATCACAGAATATGTATGTGAGATAAGAGTTTAAATACATTTCAGTAGGTTAGGCTCAGTTTTATTCTAGATCGAACTTAAATCAATTAACTTAATACAAATAAGATATAATTGATAAATAATATAATTACAATGGAGTACTAGACCTAATTAGGCCCTCCACAAGTAGTGGAGACCACCTTATACAGGTAAGATCATTCAATTGTGAGATTGAATAACTCCTATCAACTCAACGTGGCTCTATTCCCATTTGAAGAAATTCTTGTTCAAGTCTTAGTCATCACGTGTGAAAGGATCACAACCCTCCAATACCCATATACCACTAATGGTTATCACTCGGATCACCTTGGCTTCCTACTAGCTCTAGTAGTATAGAGGCTATGCAGTGCCCATCCAGATGTAGGCAAAGTGTTTGTCCTAACAGGATAGCAGAGGACATGCTCTTGTTCCTCTAGCCGCCATTGTGCTTCTTGCTTGCATTTGTCTAGCTATTGGCAGAGGAGATTCCCCTCTTCCTGCCAACTTGGATCCTTCGTTGGCTTATAGATTGAAGGCTCTGTCTCCTCTAGAAGGCATGTAGTCCTTTATCACAACCCTTATCCAAAAGCAAAGACATCGGCCTCCTCCCTTCCATTCTTCTTCTTCCTTTTCCTTTGTACTTGTACATAAGCTATATATGCCTCTGGTGCACCTTTTTCCTCATATATGGATCTTTTTGGACTAGGCTTGATGGTGGGCGTAGGAGAACCTCTCAAAACCATCTTAAATTTATCTCTTTATTTTGTTTTGCCCTGCTTTCTTTTTTCTATCTATTGTTTCCCTATCATAGGGACGAACGTTGCGACTCGGGTCCTTCTTAATGAGGACTTGCCTCCCATCTTCTCAAGACTTACCATCAATTTCTCTGCATGAACACTAGTTTTCTCAATTGTGACACAATGTGTTACATCCTATGTTTCTAGTATTTTTCCTCTTGAACTCTTACCGAGGATCAATAATTTGATTGGATTCTGCGAGTTTGATGCAGCAAGATAATTGCACAGAACATGCATCACTATTATCTTATGAGCTATCAAGCATGGACACGACATGGGAACATGGAGATACGACACGATACGACAATATTATGATTTTTCAAAACATAGGACACAGACATAACATGACACATCAAATACAGTATTAATAAAATTAATAATTCATACTTAAAAAAAATATAAAACATGAAATAAACTTAAATTTTTAAATATAAATAAATTGTGAGTAGCACTGAAGTCTCATAGGATCAAGATGAGAACTTCAAAATAGACGTCAGTATTAAAGAGATTTGGAATATAAATTTGGGGTTTACTTTGCAAAGTGAGCGGGTGAATAAGAAAAAATATAATTTTACTTGTTAGAACAATCACAGTGAGCACGATTATAAGAAAAAGTAAGAGCTTTTGGTGCTAAGGATGAGAAAAGGATAAAGGTGAAGGTCGAATTCCAAGTTTTTTACGATTGGTTCATTTTCATAAGACTCAAGAGTAGCAATGGAAGAAAAATTTAATTTAGCTTGGTTAGCCTAGAATTTTGATTTATATTATGTAAAAATTTAATAATAATAAGAGATAAGTTTTTAGTTTTAGTAAATAAAATTTTAGCAATAATAAAAATTTTAAATATTAATAAAAAGAAAAAAGAGGAGATTGATGTATCAATTAATTTTATTAAAAAATACAATATTAATAAATAAATTTAATATTAATATTAAATGTATCTAATTTTATTTTATATGTGTCTCAGAAGTGTTTTAAAGTATTTTGAAGTGTCCTCGCATGTCCAAGAAGTGTCATTTAATTTTTTAATATTATTTTATTAGGACACGCTATGTGGCGTGTCCGACACAGTGTCCCCACTTGTCCTGGTGTGCCCTCGCGTATTTGTGTGTCCGACGTAGACACGTTGTTTTTTTAAGTGTCCTTGCTTCATATTTTATGAGCATGTTTATATAGGATATTTGGATGTGCATTCATTAATTTATGGCAAAAAGCTTTAATTAGGTAACACTTTTATAGTGGATGTTACATTTCAGAAACAATGTTGGCAATTCGTTGGTGATTCAAGCACCGTAGGTTTACATGATCATGGGAAGGTTTTAATTATTTTAGGATCATTTATAAAATACAGTTACTAGGATGTAATTATTTTTAGGGACATTTACATGATGGACACAGAAATTAGGCTAATTTACGGATTTCACCTTAAATCTCAAAATATTACAGATATCACACGTTAAACAACTATTTTTACATTTTTCACATCCTGCAGTAAATTCATTGAAAGATTTAACCATGGTTAATCTCAGTCAAATCTCAACCGTTGATCTCGAGCGGGCATCGAGCGCATCAGTACTCAGCTATTTTGCATCTTCTTCTTACATGCCCGATCGCGAGCGGGCATTGCGAGCGGCTACCGGAACCCGGCAGCGACCAAACTCAGGAGCTGCAACCTCATTAAATCTTCATAACCTGCTTCTTCTTCCTCTTCCCCGGCGACAAACCAGAGGATATCCATCATAACCTGGTTCTTCTTCTTCCTCTTCCACATTCCATCTTAAGAGAACCATGGCTAGGGCATCGTGCTTGGAGCTGCACTAAGGCCGGCGGCGACGGACATTGCGAGCGGACATTGCGAGCGGCCATCGGAACCCGACAGCGACCAAACTCAGGAGCTGCAACTTCATTAAATCTTCACAACCTGCTTCTTCTTCCTCTTCCCCGGCGACAAAGCAGAGGATATCTATCATAACTTGCTTCTTCTCTTCCTCTTCCTCTTCCCCATTCCATCTTAAGAGAACCATGGCTAGGGCATCGCGCTTGGAGCTGCACTAAGGCCGGCGGCGACGCATTCTTTACCTCCATTTTTTTCACTCCAATAATTTCAGCATTTTTCATCCCCTTCTCCTCCTCTTCTTCTTCATGCCCATTATTTCACTAGTTAATTTTTCATCCCCCTCCTTCACCTCATCTTCTTCTTCCTTTGTTTTTTTTTTCACTAGTTAATTTTTCATCCTCCTCCTTCACCTCCTCTTCTTCTTCCTCTGCGTATGCTTACATGCTTTCTATTTAGTTTAAAATGAGATAAATTAATTGGTTTGTAATATCTTCACATTGTTAAGAAAAAATATTTTGTTTAAATTTGAAGATGAAGAGCAGCTCAGGAGCATCCTCATGGAATGGTCAAAGTGCTTCCATCTGATGCGGTTGTAATCTGGAATGTGCCATTTATACAAGTCGACGTGGTGAAAATGCTGGTCGAAGATTTTATAGGTGTCCTCGTTATAGCACACCACTGACATGTCAGTTCTTCCGATGGATAGATGATGCTGATCATACTACTGTGGATATCAAGTACCAACTAATTGCTATTGAAGAGAGGCAAGCTTCTAGGACAGAAGAGCAAAATAAAGACTTGAAGCTAATTCGCTGTTACATTAAGTTTCTTTGTATAGTCATGGTCATTGTGGTCATTTTGTTGTTTAAGAAGTGAGAATTGAGTGAATTATGTTCTTTATTTTCTAATTCAGTGTAAACTCATTGAAGTTGCAGTGATTTTATATTTTCAATTTATGATTGAATTTTCTATTTTTTAAATATTTAACCATAAGTTTTAATTTATATTTTTGAGAGTTGTGTAGTAGTTGAATAACAGTTCACATAACTGAGCAATTCAACTAGCAGCAATTCATTCTGAAAGCATTAGTCTAAATTTTTAGAATGCATCCAATTGGCAGCAACAGATTCCAAAAGCAATCCTACCGCAGATTCCTTGGCACTTGCATTGTAATGTTCATTGCAGATTCCAGATTCATTCTGAATGATGTGTCAAATGGCTGAACATCATGCATCTGAATATTATTAGTACCATCGTCACTAAAAGCATTCAACATCTTTTCTTATTCGACTAGATTTTAGGTAATTGCAAAATTTCTTTTTTTTTTCTTTCCAGTGACTATGAACCTTGTGCCTGCAGTGAGAACTGTATACTGTTTTCCTTCTATGTATATTTCTCAGGAGATGCTTTTTTATTTCATGAAATCCTCATTGCCAAACTCCGACTGCTCAGAATCAAGTTTTCTAAAACAACGACTGCACTTATGTTGCCTCTTGGTGATTGTTTTCTTTCCTTTCTCTAGGTAGTTCCGAAATCTAGCCTTCTTTGGCCTTCCTCTTGGTCGAGAAGTATGAGGCGGATTTAAGCACAACGTGTCACCATGTGGCTATTGCCACTGCTGTTTTTCAGCCATAATTGGCATAGTTTGCATATAAGCCTTTTGGTACCTGCATTAATAAATGAATCACAAACTATCAAATATCAAAAAAAAAAAAAATATGATATAGTTTACTCAAGAAAATTCATTTTATAACATACCTGACAACATGAAAATAACTAGACACATACATCTTCCAATCTATATCTTCCAAATTGCCAATGAATGCTATTGCATGATTGCAAGGTATTCCAGTCAACTGCCACTCACCGCATGAACATAATTTCTTACCCAAATCTAATCTATGCCGATCATCATCACCCTCTACCTCAGCAAGTGTGGGTGATGCCTCTCTAATGTCATATTCACTAATACTATTCAAACTTTTCTTTAATATGATCTTGAACGACTGGTACCAATCCATTAACCCATCTAATCATCTCTTTTTTTCTTTGATTACGTTGCTCCATAATCATCATCCTTATCTCATCTAACAGATCTATCAAATTTTTCCCTCTATGCTGTGAGATCCATGCATTAAAGGATTCGGATGTATTATTAGTATTGTCCTTGCTTCTCACAAGTGGATTGAAATCTTTTCTAGCCCATTTGTATTTAAGATTGACGAGATAATTATATAAATTCTTCGAGATGTTAGAAATTGCAGCCATGCTTTTTTGGTGCTCCCAATCTGTGTATGAATTTGCTGCAGCCCAAACTAAATTACGTAGTAGTGCTATCTTATCACCTTTCAAAGTCTTCTTGAGATTCTTCCATAAGTGGCGCATGCATACTCTATGCTCTGCTTGTGGGGCTTCAAGTTTAACGGCATCTTCAATGCCCTTCTCCATATCTGAGATAAAAGATAAGTTCTCAATATTATTTTCCAATGTCAGCATTAGATGCTTAAGAAACCACTGCCAAGTATCTTTATTTTCACACTCGACAACCGCATAAGCAATAGGATATAAATGCCTATTCCTGTCAAGTGCAGTAGCAGAAAATAACATGTCAAGGTACTTCCCTTTAAGATGGCAAGCATTCAAGCGGTCTACAACCTGCAATGAATCCATCAACACAATCTTTGAAACTTACAAAGAAGCGCTTGAAGCTGAAATCTGCGTGACAGTAATAAAAAATGACATGACCGTTGGGATAACATTTCAAAAGGTCATGATGAAATGTCGGAACTAATTTGTAACTATCATCAGCTCCTCCAAAAATAAGTTTCTTTGCAGTAGCACGACTTCTCCAAACCTTCATATACGGAAGTTTTAGGCCATATCCTTCCTTCAATTTCTGTTTGAGTTGCCTAGGAATAATGTCAGGCCGAGCTTTAACAGTTTCCTTTATTAAGCTTGCAATCCATGAACTAGTACCATCTCATTACTCTTCTTTAGTCCTGAACAAGCATGCTCATTTACGAATTTGGTAATCTTCCATTTATTATTATCAGGAATAATATTACCTCTAACTCTCCATGAGCATCCTTTAGCTGCACAAATGACAATCAATCTATCTTTTTCACTGTATTGTGTCCGTATTCTAAACTTCTCCATTACCGCTTTCTTAATAATTGCATTCTTTAATGACTGTTTATCTGGAAACACTGATCCTTCAATAACTTCTAGTTTTTTAGAATATATTTCCAACTCCATTTCGCTGCATGAAGAATCTGAACTAAAACTCATCCCAGAAGGATTAACATCCAATTCATCGATGTGCATTGGGTCAGACTCACTATTCAATTCGTCAAAGCCACTTGATTCCTTTGTTTCATCACTGCCAGCACCATTTGATTGAATATTTTTCTTCATCGGAGCTGAATAAGTAATCTGAAAGCTGATATATCTCAAAAACATAACAAATAACTCAACCAAACCTTATCATGCAAGAACTCAACAAACCTTATAAAAACTTAATTGAGGTTACAAGAAAAATCAACTACACTAAATGATTTTAAAAAAAAAAACAAAGAAAGAAGAAGAGGAGGTGAAGAAGGGGGATGAAAAATTAACTAGTGAAAAAAAAAAAAACAGAGGAAGAAGAAGATGAGGTGAAGGAGGGGGATGAAAAATTAACTAGTGAAATAATGGGCATGAAGAAGAAGAGGAGGAGAAGGGGATGAAAAATGCTGAAATTATTGGAGTGAAAAAAATGGAGGTAAAACTACCTTTCTTGGAGTTACAGAATTTCGTCGCTGCCGGCCTCTTCGAACCTCCGATGCTGCGATGCTCGCGTCAGAAGAAGAGGGTAAACAGATGAGTGCGATGCTCGCGTGAATGCGTCGCCGCCGGCCTTAGTGCAGCTCCAAGCGCGATGCCCTAGCCATGGTTCTCTTAAGATGGAATGGGGAAGAGGAAGAGGAAGAAGAAGAAGCAAGTTATGATGGATATCCTCTGCTTTGTCGCCGGGGAAGAGGAAGAAGAAGCAGGTTGTGATGATTTAATGAAGTTGCAGCTCCTGAGTTTGGTCGCTGCCGGGTTCCGATGGCCGCTCGCAATGTCCGCTCGCAATGTCCGTTGCCGCCGGCCTTAGTGCAGCTCCAAGCACGATGCCCTAGCCATGGTTCTCTTAAGATGGAATGTGGAAGAGGAAGAAGAAGAAGTAGGTTATGATGGATATCCTCTGGTTTGTCGCCGGGAAAGAGGAAGAAGAAGCAGGTTATGAAGATTTAATGAAGTTGCAGCTCCTGAGTTTGGTCGCTGCCGGGTTCCGATGGCCGCTCGCAATGTCCGCTCACGATCTGGCATGTAAGAAGAAGATGCAAAATAGCTGAGTACTGATGCGCTCGATGCTCGCTCGAGATCAACGGTTGAGATTTGATTGAGATTAACCATGGTTAAATCTTTCAATGAATTTACTGCAGATGTGAAAAATGTAAAAATAGCTGTTTAACGTGTGATATCTGTAATATTTTGAGATTTAAGGTGAAATCAGTAAATTAGCCTAATTTCTGTGTCCATCATGTAAATGTCCCTTATTTTTATTTCTCTAAAACTTCCTCTCTCCATCTATATTTTTGTGTTTCTATGTTCGTTTGCGAAGATATATTTCCCCACTCTTTACCTTGTTTCCTTTTATTTGGAGTAAAAGCTGTAAGGCAGGAGTTCTTCAGTTATTAATCTGCAATGCTTAGGAAAACAAAGTAATAGCAAGTATAGCTTTCAAAGTTAGTATAATATAATTTTTGAATTTACCAATTGCATGTATATTTTGAAATGTATCTTCAGGATGTAAACATGTCAAATATACGACATACCAAGTTACATGAATCTTTCATTATGGCTCAACCTTAAGACCATTGAACCAAGGGGGCATTTGGTTCAATGCTTTCTTGATGTTATGTCATATTATTTAGAGAAAATAATTATTTGGTTTGATGACGTCTTTAAATAACTTTCTAAAAAATTATAAAATTGTGTCTCAAGATATGACATCTAGATGTCATGACATTTGAATGACATGATATAACATCAACATAACATCACATCAAACGCCCCCTACATAATAAATAAGCCCAGTTTTTCTCATATTAGATAACCAATAACTTGATAGGTTTTTTCTATTGTTGCAACTATCATGCCTTCTTTTGGGTTGAGATTAGATGCCACTACATACGCTTTAAGTTCTCGTGCAATTTACCACTTAGCCAGCAAAGTGATTTGCTACTATGATGTCAACGTTGTGAATTTCGATCTGGATAATGAAGTTGCAATTTTAGTTCACTTTTGCCAATGATTTTCTTATATTTTTCAATTATATATCCTTTTTTGTTTATTCTTGATGCGCCTCATAGCCATATATTTAAGGCTTAAGGTTATTATCAATCTAATTTGAAATGTTATTGTTGCTAGTCAAACTGAAGAAGCAAAGTTCATGTTTGGTGCGCCTTTCCAACAAGACTGATGAATATGTGGCATTCAAGGTTTTTTCTCGTTCAACAACTTTGGTTGATATTATCAAAAAAAAAAAAAAACAACTTTGGTTGATAGCTATCTACGTTTTGGGATTGTAACTTTATGTTTCTATATTCTTGTCCAGTTGGCTCTTCATCCATTTGTTGTTAAGGCAATACTGCTGTTGTTTTCTAATTTTCCTGTGATGAATTGCTTTCCGTAGTCTTTCATGCAGCTTTTTAAGTTGTCATAATCTTTCATATCTAAATACAAAAAAGTGATCTTGTAAGCAAAATATAGGTTGTGGTAATAAGCGTACGTTTTAGGTATTTGTTCATATGGAAAATATTTAATTACCAGCTAAACATTGTATAAACTGCTCTTAAAACATTTTTTGAACTATTTTATTAGTTTCACAATATAGATTAAAGTAGTTCTCATTATCTATTAATTTTCATCAGGTTAAAACTACATCTCCAAAGAGATATTGCGTGAGACCAAACACTGGCATCATTCAGCCGCTGTCAGCATGTAATTTTATAGGTATCTGAATTCTCCAAAATTTGCATATTTTAGTGCTGCTTTTAATTGTGTTTCCTAGTAGAATGTTGATTTCTTACTGCAGCAACCGAAACTCGACATTTATTCTGTAATGAACATTTGTTTTTGGTTCTGTAATGGACATTGTTAAGTCTATAAATTATGTCTTTGCGTTTTTAGGATTTTCACCCCTTTTTTTTTACTTTCATCCGGAACTAGTTACAATGCAAGCTCAGCGTACTGCTCCACCTGATATGCAATTGAAAGATAAGTTCTTGGTTCAAAGCACTGCCGTTCCTAATGGAACCATTGATGCAGACATTTTCCCTACCTTTGTATGCACATAGAACTACTTTTTGGTATTTTTAGCAATATTATTTGTTGTTTATTATGTGTTATTCATCTTTTTTTTTCCTTTGACAGTTCTCTAAAGAAAACGACAGATACATTGAAGAATGCAAATTGAGAGTAGTTCTTGTTAGTCCACCATATTCTCCAGTCTTGCAACCTTTTAACAGAACTTTGAATTTGGAACCAGCTGACGAGGCTCCTATTTTGAAGGAATCTTCTGTTGTAAAAGATTCTCCTGCTAGTAAAGAACCTCCTGTTGCCAGAGAATCTCTAGTTAAAGATTGTCTGCTTGTTAAGGAATCTCCTATTGTGAAAGAAGTACCTTCAGTCAGAGTTGAACTGTTGGATGATCAGCCTATCAACTTAATACATGTAAGAAAATCCATTCACGACGTGTTTTCATCGCTGCCCTTTCTTTTTGTAATATGATACTCTGGTAGGATTTGTGTTTATTGTGTCTTCTCATTTGAAAGAATGTCATTTAAATCTTTCAAATCCTTTTGGAAAAGATTAATAGCTTTTTTTGTTATTATTTTGAATGCTCCTCAATATCCACTAATAGTTTTGGGGTTAATAACAATTAGGTCCCTTGATCTCCTTGGTTGATTTAAAAACTAGAGGGACCTGAATGCACATAAGCCTAAATTGGAGGTATCAAGTTGCTATTAACCCATAGTTTTTGGGTAGCTTAGGTAAGCTCATGTAGGTATAAAAGTGATAATATTTTCTATTATAACTAATAAATGCAGCTTTGTTAAGGTGTCTTTGGTAAACACATTGGGAAAATCATCTATACCATGTTCCATTCATTCTTTGATTGAACTATAGATAATGATAAACCCCGCAAGAGCAGATGTTTTTAGTTTTTTTTTTTAAATTCTAGTTTTTGAACCCAAAGAATTTGGACAATTGATTTATTCTCGTTCTTTGTTCTTCATGAATGCAGGCTGAGGATGTTACGGACTTGAGATCAATGATAAGCAGGCTTGAGCTAAAACTAACTGAGGTTAGCTGATTAGTGTGTGCCGATGTTTTCTGTGTGTTTATTTTCACTAGATCCTCCAAAATACTCCCACCATCAAAGCCGTCTTCCACATAAGCTTTATCTTTGTTAGATTCTCGACACTCAAATAGGGGTGACAATTTTATGTGAAAATCGAAACTCACTTGAAACTTGCTCGTTTTGGTCAATTCAAAATCGATTCAATATTCTTTCAGCTTGAAATTAGCTTGCTCGAAATGAAATCTATTCAACTTGTAATTGGCTCGATATATGTATAAACTTATATATTTAGAATTTTTTAAAGTATAATTGAGATATTTTTATACATAAATATGATGTAATATTTTATATAAAAAAAGATGACATTAAAAATATATGTATAGAATTTAAAAGTGAATTTATAATATTATATTTTAATATATTTAATATGAATAATAGATATTTTTATAGAAAAGTATAGTTTATAATTAGGCATTATTCATCTCGAAAATCGACTTGAAATTGAAAGAGTTTTATTAGGTCGAATCAAACTTGAAATAAAAAATTTTGAATTTATCCTGATTCACTTGAAACCAACTCAAAGCCACCTCTACCCTCAAACCACTCTTTCAAATCAGAAAGGAAAGTGATTCATTATTGGTCGCTATTGTATAAGGCATTATGTCTTGTTATTTCGATCATTATAGTTGTATCACTTTTTTATCTTTGCACAAATAACTTTCTACTGTAAACTTTTCTAGGTCGATGGGATGATCACTATATTGAGGGAAGAGAAGTCTCGAGCCATTCAAGAAAGGGATAGGTTGCAACATGAAATTGTGAGTAACTTTTTTGGACCTAGAATTGTGAAATTCACTTGCATTTTGTGCCCTTCAGATTTTTTAGCATGCTTTTTGTAGCTCTTTACTTGAATTTTATGCTTTCCATTGAAAAATGTATATTAAAATATAGATTTTGATGGTATGTGCATATGCAGTGAAAACTATCATTGTAAAATAAGGAATAAGAGGAAAAGAGGGTGATATGGGATGAAAAATAAAATTATGATTTAGAATTTTAAATCAATAATAATCGATTAATTATTTCAATTAAGCTCAAAGTACTTTCTAAAATATAATGATATTATAAATAAGATTTATAGGTTTTGCAAATTAACTATTTTAAAATTCAAATTAAATTAGACCGTGATAAATAAAAATTTAACAATTAGATTAAGACGATCGAGTTAAATTCAAAAGATTAAATGCAGGGTTCAAATGTGATTATAAATTCTCTCAATAAATTCTAACAGTAATACTTCTCTTAATAGACTTTGTGTTCGCAAGGTAGAGTTAATTCAAAATTTCAAGTCAACAAGATATATCAATCAAATTTAAATCAATCAGTAAATAAATGGTTTAAGAGAGACTTACACTTGGATCCAAGGATCCAAAGCTTCAACAACCTATTTGTAATATTTCAAAAAATTAGGGGCTGGGGCTCGGCGAAACAAGGAAGCAATCACAACTGTAATTCACATGAAGATGGCGCAGTGGTCTTGCGCACAATTCGATGGAGCCGAGAAGGAGAGACCAAGCAAACCCAATGAGGCTGGCTTCGGCTCAAGTCGACAAATGCTAGGTGTGCGTTGGCTGAGTGAAGAACTAACGATGCCGGGAGTGATGCAGTTGAGGTAAGTGACATGAGCTGCCGTCGTATGATGCAGCTAGTTGGGATGCAGGCGCAACCTTACATGGTTGGTGCGCGCAAACCTAGCGCAGGTAGTGTGCATGATCGGCATTGATGGCGGGAGACGGGATCGGGTCGCCGATCTCAGCACAGGAGAATTAGCGGATGCAAGCAAAAATTTTTGTTACATGGGCAGGCGAAGTGGCCACATGTATTCTGCACCCGAACGGTTGGAGTGACCGCGGAGTGGCATGCAGACTAGCAGCGCTGCCATGCATGGACTCGTGCGGGCAGACTCGCATAGGAGTTCTTAGGAAGAAAGAGAGAGAAAGAGGAATTTCTTGTTTTTTTTAATTAATAAAAGGGATAATTAGATAAATTTGAGAATTATCACTTAAGGCTAACCCATATCCTTTCCTTCACCACGATTTAATAATTCAAACACTTAACCCAAATTTCATTTATCAAGTAAAGATTTTATACTTAGATAAAGTGGCCTCAATCGAAGATAAATTTAGAGAGAGTCGGTATAGATAGTTTGGAGATCTAAATTGTAGGCTGATAGAAGCTTCAATAAGAAAAGTTGGATTATTTGATAAAAATTTGTTATTTGATAGAGTGCAATAGAAACAAATGATTCATGTAGGCAACCAAGCCAACCCTACCTAATGGAATAAAAGCTTAGTTTGTTATTGTTAATTGGAGCTTCTCTTACCCCGATGAAGGGGGAGCTTGCTTGGAACTAGGAGATCCTGGGTTCGAATTCACATTACTATAATGTCTTATTAGGGTGGGAGAAATTATGGTATTTAAGGCAAAAGACTTAAAAGAAAATCATTCATCATTTAGCTCCCTATTATAGTAGGAGATTACCTTTATATAAAGATCTTTATGTATGACAAGTAGAAAAATAAAATAAAAAGCAGAAAATACATTTCAAATACACACATGCTCGAAATATTTTTCGAGCTAACTCAACATTTATCATATATAAGTATTTCAACATTTATCATATATAAGTATTTCTTCATTTAGCATAAGTTACTCTTTTTGAGTGTTTGTTAGTAGGCTTGTTAACAAGTAAGATTCAAATAAATCAATCTCGATCAAGATATTTTCGGATAACATTTGGGTTAGATAAAAAACCAGATCAAATTTGGGTCCACCGGAATCCGATCCATGACCCATGACGTATCATTACAGATCAACTCAAAACTCTCACATGGTAATATAATGAAGTTACATAAATATAATAAAACTAAAAAGAAGAGAAAGAAAGATATGGAAATGAAAGAATGCTATTGCTACTTGTTGCCTGCGAAGGAGAAAGAAAAATATGATTAATAATTTAGAAGATCCTCAAATAGAGAATTTGGTATCAATTAAAGTAGCTGCCCGCTTACCCAAGGAAGGTTTCACTTGGGGAAGGAGGCAGGTGCTAATGAACGGTACCTTCTTTTGGAATTGTAGGGGAGCTGACAAAAAGAGCATCGGCAACTTTTGTGGCCAAAATCTTTGTATGCTTTTTTCTATTGGAAACTGGATAGTCTAATTTACATAGAAATTTTGCTAGTATCTATGCTTGGGTGCTTTGTATATATGCCCCATTGCGAGGCAACTCGAGTGGTATTATTTTTTGATGGGATGAAAGCAAGGTATCTATCTAGATTTTGTTACATCACAGACATGTGATATTGGTGGAGACCGCTTCGACACGGGATAGCAAATACCTAGTTGGAGGAGTGTTTACTTCCAAGGATGAATATACGTGAGGGGATCCCTGGGATTTTTTAAACCCACTTTTGAATTAGACTATGTTAGTAGTGATATGGGGAGGCTTCAATTGTATTGTTAGGCCGAAAGACAAGGGGGAAGACATGCATAGCAAATCGGGACTTCCTAGAATTTTTGCATTACTTTGACCTCTAGGAAGCTGGTTTCTCTGCACTAGCCTTTACTTAGTGCAACAATAGGATTCGTAGCCGGAGGATTTAGGAGAGGTTGGATAAAGTGCTATTCAACACTACCGCTCTTATGTGGATTCCAAGTTTGTTGATCACTCATTTGGCACGTGTTGGCTCAAAGTCTCAGACCATTACCCTTTATTGTTGAGGTATGGTTCCAACTTCTTCAAGCCGGGGAAGGATCAATTTGAAGATGCTTGGTCATTGTATGGGGAGGCTGTTTTGATTGTCCATGTTACTTGGAAACACCTTAATAAGGGGGGACCAGCAACAATGTTAAACAGAAAGTGTGCTAGAACCCTCAAGGCTTTGAATAAATGGACTAAAAAGGAGGTGGTGGATTTTCTTTTCAAGACTTAATAGTTAGACCAGCTACATGGTGGAATACTTTCTTTCTTCGACTGAGTAGTAACAAGGAGAAAGAGAGAGCTAAACATTGCGCTATTGTTGACACTTTTGGACACACGATCATGGAAGAAGAGGGTATCCTTGCTACAATAATAGGGTTCTTCACTAGTAAGTAGGGCGTGGAAGATATGGTTAGTCCCATACTTACTGACTTGCTACCTAAGGCTACTTTTACTGTGGCAGTAGTGGAACAGTTGAGCCAGCTAGTCACGTGAAATCAGATCAGTTTTGTCTTGGCTAACAATAAGACCACTGGATGGAGTTAAAATGGTATTGGCCTATGGTGGAAGTGAATTTTTTTGCTTTCTATTTTTTTCTTTAATTTCCAGTAGCTCAATATTCAGGTCTCTAAAAGGCACATGAGCTTTATATTCTAAAAACTCCACGTTCTCCAAAAGAAATGCAAGTAAAATTAAACTTGAAATTCATTTCGAATTGATCAGCTCAAAATTTTTAACTCATGTTAACTCTGTTGGTGTTGATTTCGAATTTGAAATGAGTTTGACCCTAACAAAACTTGAAAATTTCAAGTTTGAGTCTTCATTAGCTCATACTTGTATAATGTCTAGACTATTTTGTGTTCAGTGTCTTGACATTTTCTCACTTTCAGATTCCTCTGAGAGGGAAAGCTGCAGCGAAGGGTCAAGCTGGCTTCCCTCCCTCGTTTGTTGTTTTCATATGGATCGTGGGCGTCGCACTCGGTTTCCTGCTACTGCCATGATACTTATCTGGGAAGTATAATCTGCACATAACTTATTTATAGCATAAAATCTGCAATTTTCACTGATTTTCAGGGTCTTCTTTCTTTTATTGTTGCTAAGCTTGCACCACAATTTAACAGCACAAAAAACTTGTACATGTTCATATTTTTCTTTTTATGTATAGTTTAAACAACTTAAATATCAATATGTTTTAATGTTTATGAATAATTCATATAAAATCAGTCATCCTTGTTTAAAGTTTAATTATGGGCTTGATTAATGTTAATTTATGTATTATAATGTAGTTTCTATCATATTTTTATCATTATTTTTCCTTCCATTGGTTATTTAATTTAATCATTGATGTATTATCCTTAAACGTGTTTAATATTGAGCTAGATATAAACTTGTTTAGATAGCTCGATAACTGGTTTGATGTGAAGGCCAATAGTTGGCTGACAAGTGACAAGGAGCTTAAGCTCGAGTTTGTTCTTTTTGTATACAAATGAACCTGAACAATGTATCCAAAAGCTCGGCTTATTTATGGATAAGCTTCGACAATAAAATTTAAAAAAAAAAAAGCTAAACATTACCGAGTTTGGTTCTGCGCAGTTCATTTATATCTCATTCTTCACTCTCTCTATATATTCTTTATCAACAATTACTGTTCTCTCTTTTCTTGCACCATGCTTATCAAAATCAATCACAGTTAAAGACATCAACTAGTAACTCGCGTCAATTAGGATGCATCGGCGTTTGGGGGAAGGCGTTGATGCGCGAAGGGGGATAACAGTAGAATGATGAATGTCACACATTGGAACAATTAAAGCTTCAACTTGGGGAGAGCTCAATGTTTCATACTCTCAAAGATGTAATTTACTCATGTTAGCTTTAAATTTATTTCAAATTAAAGTTAAATTTAAACATGAGTACCTAGTTTTAATGTTCTTAAAATTATGTTTTATATCTATTGTGCTGCTCTCTCAAAATATACATATAATCCCATTTCTTTTGTCATGAGAAGCCCTTCGGAAGTGTGCAATGATGGAGGATCCTTGTACTAGTGATTGTGGGCATCAAAAAAGAAAATGCAATGTTCTTCCTTTTGGAAAGCAAAGATTTGGCAAATCTGTTGATTGATGCTTCATTTAAATGTGTGGAAAAATCAATAGAAACAAAGGGTATAAGCCTTTTTTTTTTTTCAGTAAAGTTTGCGCAAAATTAACACATCATTGTGATACAACAACAACAATAATGAAGTCTTAATTTCACTAGGTGGAGTCGGTTGTATTAATCTTTTATTTTCGTTATGTTTTATTAATTAATGAATTCTTATTTATGTCTAAGTAAGTAAGATCATTGCTTATAATTTCTTGTCATATCTTCTTTGGTCTCTCTCTTTCTTTCTGTACATGGATAAAATCTAATAATTCGATTTTCCTAATTGGAGCTTCAATCGGCATACGATTTACATGTTTAAACCATCTAAGCAGACCTTCTCTAAGTTTATTTTCAATTTGTGCAACTCTAACTTTCTCGCATATATACTCATTTTCTATTCTATCCTATCGTGTATACCCACACATTCACCTTAGCATTCTCATTTCTGTAATTTTCCTCTTTATCATTATTCAGCATCATATATCATCATTGGTCTTACTACAATTTTATAAAATTTACTTTTGTTATTGAACGAATGTTAACAAGAGAATAGAAATCGGTAATTGAAAATTACTGAATAAATAGAATTGTAGTAAAAGTTTAAGATGCTTATAAAAAAAAAAAGTTTAAGGTGACTGATCATCAGTTAAAACATAATTGAAACCGACGGATGATTCCTTCTTCTGGATTGAAGGATTTAGATCGAAGTTTGTTATCCCGGATCTCCTCACATTGTGTGGTGATTGTCTCTGTTTGCACAAGAAAAATAAATAAATAAATAGAAAATGATTTTGTTTTTTTTAATTGGTATATATTTTAGAGATTTTTAAAACTTTTTTAATAAAAAAAATTACTTTAATTTTATGATATTAAATAAAATTATTTTAATATTAAAAATTATATTAAATATAAAATAAAATTATATTTAAATATTAAAATTTAGGAATAATTATCTATATGTCACACAATCTAGTTTTATTTATGTCTTACCCATTTATTCTTAGTTAATTATTCTATGCACACTCAAAACATTATAAAATCTTACATACACACACTTGAGTTAAAATTTAATTAAAATCTATTTGAAAAAAAATATTCTGTTATTAAATTATTAAAATTATATTTTTACTCTTAATAGTACATATTTTTCTCTTCCTCAATACCACACTAAAGCACTGATTTGTCCTAAAATTAATTCACGTCGCGGATGTCTCCTTCCTTTGCCGCCATCTAAACATTAAGATTTTAAGATTTTCACTTAAAATATATTTAAATATTCTTAAAATAATATGATGAATGACTCAGATTTTTTGTAATCTAACTATAGTTAGGTTATTGAAAAATTATGATTACTCATTATAATAGAAATAAGTTAAAATGTGTGTATGTAAGATTTTATAATATTTTGAGTGTGCATAGCGTAATTAACTAAGAATGGATGGGTAAGGCATAAATAAAACTAAATTGTATGGCATGTAGGTAATTATCCCTAAAATTTATGTAGTCAGTGAAATAAAATTAATTTTTTATATTTAAGTTTATAAAATAAATATAAAATATTAATAAAAATATTTTGGAGGAATTTTGAGTTTTTAAAGCCTCAGAGACTAAATTAAGTGGAAAATAATAAAACAAAAAAAAAATGAAAGGAGAAACTCGAGAAGCCTACGTGAAATCAAATAATAGCGTGAAATAGTCAGCGTAAAACAAATTCTAAAAAAAGTATTTTTGCAAAGTTATAGTAAATGTTGGGTATTTATATATAATTTATCATTCTTATCAACTTTGATTTTGGTAAAACTTTATTGCATGTCACCATACTCATTTTTAGGCCAGTAAATTGGTAGGATCTTGATTCAATTTATTCTAAAATTTGATTCGAATTTAATGAATATTTTTTTTAAAAAAAAAATTGATGCTCTAATCTGATGATTTGACTCATCTATTTGCAATTATCAGGTCAATTATCAGAGTTTAGGATTTAAGATTTAAGATTTAAGATTTAGAGTTTAGGGTTTAGGAATTTAGGGTTTAGGATTTAGGATTTAAGATTTAAGATTTAGGATTTAGGGTTTTAGGGTTTAGAGTTTAAGGTTTAGGGTTTAGGATTTGCAATCCAATATAATATTAATCCAATCGTTTCACTTTATAAACTTATACAATAAAATTGTTAATTTAAATTTTAATATGTTACTCTAAAAATGAGAGTTTTAATATTTTTAGTAATCTCTATACAATTTTCCTTAAAGATTTAATTTTTATTGTAGAAATTTTCAAATAATTGATGCTAATTTGATATTATTTTTAATGTTTATATAATTTCATTTTAACTACATGGTGTAAAATGAAAACTAATCAATAGTTGTTGTGCTTTTTAAAAATAATCTGATTAATCAAAAGTTTGGTGGTGCCCAGTCCGACTCAAAATTTGATTCAAAAATCTCATGAATTGAATTTGAATCGACCTCGATCCAATCAAATTGTTGATCTCATCTATTTTGTGTGGGTTGCGTTTAGATTGGAATCAATCTAATTTGAATCTTAACGATAGATAGTGCTACTCGTATTAACTCTACTCATATTACCTATTAGAGTTTTTTTGAGAGATGAGCAACATTGGTAGATGCTCAGTACATAAAAGGGTTCATCTGCATCAACTATCTCATGAGAATCACAAGCCCTGTTTGGCGCGAGAACCAAATCAGGACCAAAGTGATATTAATTTAAAAAACAATAATAATAATAATAAATAAAATTGTTTAATCATTCAACACAAATTTTAATATAAAAAAATATTATTTTACTTCACATATTCAATAATTTTTAATAAAAATATATACTTTATTTCACATCCTAGACTAAAATATTCGAATCGAGTATTTTGATCTAGGATGTAAAATAAAATTAATTTTTTTATTAAAAATTAAAAAAGAATCAATATTACCATTACTTTACATAGAACCGACTGGAGAACAGAAACTCATTTGGCCGAACCAACTAGTTTGGGAATGAGATATCGTTGTTATTTGAGGTAAAACTCCAACCCCTGCCCCAACATTGATCTTTGTTTATAAACTATGTTTTTAATACTAAGCCTGTTTGTTTGTAAGATTAAATTTAATAAGATTAAAGTTATGAATAATTTGAAATAAAGCTAATTATTATGTTGAGATATGTGAGGGATGTGATATAAAGTTAGTTATTATGTTAGATATGTGAGAGATGTGATATAAGATAGTTATTATTTTAGTAACGTATGTACGATGTAAGGGTGTTAATATGGATCGAAGATCAAAAATCGATTGAAAATTAAATCGATTTTAGATAAAATCGAAATCGAGTTGATCTAAACGAGCCGACTATCGAGCCGATCTAGCTCGAAATCGGTTCGAATTAAATTGAAGAGGTAGGCTCGGTTCGAAATCGATTTCGAGCAAGATTGAAAATTAAACCGATTTTAGATAGAATCGAAATAGAGACGATCTAAACGAGCCGACTAACGAAATCGGTTCAAATTAAAATATATTTTATATTATAATACATATATATAATACAGTTATATAAAATATATATTATAAACCGAGCCGATCTCGAGCCGTATCGAGTCCAACTTACCCGGCTCGAGATTGGCTTAAAAAAAAATTGAGATTCGAATCGAAATCAACTCGAAGTCCATTGGAATCGACTCGAGTCGGCTCAAAGTCAAACCCAATCGACTTCAAGCCGATTTCAAGTCGATCAAAATGTGATCGATCTAATTTCGAGCCGGTATTAGCTCGATTTGAAATTATGGCTTTAAAAATTATAATCAATGGAATGATTATTAACATTGTAAGTATGTACGCTCCCCAAGTTGGCTTGAATGCGAGCATAAAGAAAAAATTTTGGAATAATTTAGAAGAGTTAATACAAAAGATACCTCAGGAGGAAAGATTATTTATTGGAGTAGATTTAAATGGACATGTTGGATGTGTTGCTAAGGAATTTAATAGTATCCATGGTGGATATGATTTTGGAGAGATAAATGAGAAGAGTAAAACTATTTTAGAGTTTTTTTCAGTATATGATCTTGTAATTGCTAATACTTTATTCAAGAAGAGAGAGGAGAATGTTATCACGTACAAGAATGAAACTTCAAGAACTCAGATTAATTATTTTCTTATAAGAAAATGAGATCGTTTGGATTGTAAAGTCATTCCAAGTGAATGTTTGACTACCCAACATCGATTAATAGTTTTAGATTCCGAGATAAAGTATTGGAGAAGAAATAATAAGTCAAAATCCTATCCTCGGACTCGATGATGGAATCCAAAGAATGAGAACAAATGTATATTTAAGAAGAAGGTTCTAGAACTTGGGCAATGGAACATTAATGTGGAAACTGATCTTATGTGGTTGACAGTTGCTAACTGTATCCGTAAAGTGACGAAGGATGTGTTGAGAGAATCCAAAGGAATGATTCTAAATAATAAAGATACTTGGTGGTGGAAAGATGATGTACAAGAAAAAATTAAGGAGAAGAAGATTTGTTATAGAGATTGGTTTAAAAATAAAAATAATAATAAATGGGAGAAATATAAAGTGGCTCGACGAGAATCTAAAAAAGCAGTAGGCAATGCAAAAAATATTTCTCTTGATGATTTATATAAGAAGCTAGACACTAAAAAAGGAGAAAGACAATTATATAGGATTGCCAAGGTAAGAGATAGAAAAACTAAAGATTTAATGGAAGTAAAATGTATTAAAGATGAAGATCAAAGAGTACTTTTTATGGAAGAAGATATCAAAGATAGATGAATGAGTTACTTTCAACAACTTTTCAATGAAGATTGTGAAAATTCAATTAATTTTATAGAATTCAGCACCCTAAAAGAAAGTAAAAATTACTCTTACATCCGACGTATTAGTAAAGCTTAAATCTGGAAAGCTTTAAAGAAGATGAAGCATAAAAAAGCAGTAGGACCAGATAACATCCCAATTGATGTTTGGCAGTGCTTAGGAGATGAAAGAGTTTCTTGACTCACTAGATTATTTAATATGATTTTGAAGACTAAAAGGATGCCAAATGAATTGAGAAAGAGTATATTAGTACCTATTTATAAGAATAAAGGCGATGTACAAAGTTGTGTCAATTATAGAGGAATTAAATTAATGAGTCATACTTTAAAACTTTGGGAGAGGGTGATCGAACAAAGGTTACGCCATAATACTAAGGTATCATAGAATCAGTTTGGTTTTATGCCAGATAGATCTACTATAGAAGCCATTCATTTATTAAGAAGTTTAATGGAGAAATTTAAAGAGAGAAAGGAAAACCTACATTTGGTTTTTATTGATTTGGAAAAAGCTTATGATAAAGTCTCAAGAGAAGTACTTTGGAGAGTTTTAGAAAAGAAAAAGATTTGCACTGCTTATATTCAAGTTATTAAAGACATGTATGAAGGAGCTGTTACCTGTGTTCAGACACAAGGAGGTTTGACTAAGGATTTTTCTATTACAGTTGGATTACAACAAGGCTCGACTTTAAGTCCATATCTTTTTGCTTTGATTATGGAAGTCATGACTGGACATATCCAAGATGAGGTGCCTTGGTATATGTTCTTCGCAGATGATATTGTCCTTGTTGAGAAAACTAAAGAGGGAGCTAAAGCAAAATTAGAGTTTTGGAAGAATGCTCTAGAATCTAAAGGTTTTCATCTCAGTAGATCAAAAACTGAATATATGGAGTACACATTTAGTCAAGAAAGAAATACTTATATTGGAGATGTGACAATTGGTGATCAAATTGTCAAGAAGAGTGAGCGCTTTAGATATATTGGATCAATCATACAAAATAATGGTGAAATAGATAATAATGTTATTAGCAGGATTCAAGCAGGATGGGTAAAATAAAAAAATGCTTCTGGTGTGTTGTGCGATAGAAAAATCTCATCCAAAATCAAGGGTAAATTTTATAAAACTGTAGTAAGACCAGCGATGATATATGGAATGCTAGCCTGCAAAGAGGAAACATACAAATAAAATAAATATTGTAGAAATGAGGATGTTAAGATGGATGTGTGGATATACATGAAAGGATAGAATGAGAAATGAGTATATCCGAAAGAAAGTTTGTATTGCACCAATTGAGGATAAACTTAGAGAAAGTCGGCTTAGATGGTTTGGACACCTAAATCGTAGGCCGATTGAAGTTTCAGTTAGAAAAATTAAGTTATTGGATTTTGCCCATGTATAAAAAGGAAGAGGGAGACCAAAGAAGACATGACAAGAAACTATGAGGAGTGATCTTAATTACTTAAAGTTAGATAAGAATTTGGTAACTGATAGAGCGCAATGGAAACAAAGGATTCATGTAGCCGACCCCACCTAGTGGGATTAAGGCTTGGTGGTTGTTGTTAGTTGTTGTATTAGCTCGGTTCAAAATCGGATCTATAACAGCCTACAAGCAAATAACTTAACAAAACAACGTCCAAAATGCATAAGCAATTAAATGCTTGCAGTGAAACCATCAACCTCATCATATCTGATATCAGTGGTCCCTTAGCTAAATGAATGCTTTTGCAGGAATATGACAAAAACACTAATGCATTAAAAACACAAGCCTATAACTCCTCAAGAACTAAATGTATATCTTTTTTTATCATATTTTGCTACTTTATTAAATAATTAATAAAAAAAAATTCATAAGTTATATATAAAATTTTATAATATTTTTGTAATAATTAATTATTACTTGCATTTGTTGGAATTTTAATAGAGCGTGAATGAACAATTTGGTATAAAAATCTCATTATATAATATTCATATTGAACATTATTTAACTGCATTGGATACTAAATTCATTAAAAAAACATGAAAGTTTTTTGATATAAATATTTTTTTTGATGAAATATTTATTTAAAAACTAAACTACATAAAAAATGATACTTTCACATTTTTCACAGTAATGTCAAGCTGTGCTCGCGTCGTCGTCTCTGACTCTCGCCTTCAACCCCTGCTCCCTCTTGTGTTGTTGGCAGCTGCTCACGCTACCGTTGCCAGCGCCGTCAGCGCCTGCTTCCGCCATTGGCCTTGCTCCTTCTTGTGCCCCTTGCTCCCTCTTTGCGTCGTTGACTTGCTCGCCTTTCTCCCTCTTGCGCCATCGGCCCTCTCACACTCCTTGCACCCTCTCAGACCACCGGCTTGCACCCTTTGCTCCCTCTCGCATTGGCTGTCAGCCCTTTCCATCTCGCGCCACCAACTTGATGCCCTCCCTCTCATGCTGCTCCCCCTATCCTTGCTCTCTTGCGTCGCCCTCGCATGAGTGAAAATATACTATTATATTTACATAATTAATAAGTAGGACTAGTAATAATGACTCTTTTCTCTTTTAGTTAATTTAAAATAAATACATTTTTTACACAAAAATACAAATTGAAATAGTTTTCTTTTTATGTACGGATTTTTTTATATATTGATTGAAATAGCTTAATTGAAAATAGATTTAAAATATTCATAAGTTTAATTTTTTTATGAAAATATAAGTTTTTAAGCTTCCATAATGTGCATGATATAAAATAGTTGTTCAGAATTTGTTACATATGAGTTATCATCAACATTGTTGCCCATAATCTGTACTCATTGTTGACTTAAGTAATTTTTATTTTTTATTTACAAATGAGTAATAATTAATTAATCTTTTATATATTGTGAATTTTTTAATAATTTTATTAATGAATAAACGGTCAATTGAATATGATAGGCAAAGGCCATTTACCCCATGCCATGTTTGGCGTGAGGACCAAAACAGGACCACAATAATACTAGTTTAAAAAATAATAATAATAATAATAAATAAATTATTT
>JAEMOT010002895.1:91078-105607 GCA_019297695.1 Apostasia ramifera
GCATGTTCGGAGCTGAGAAGCGATAGGAAAGTATATTTAATTTAATGACTAATAAATAAAAAAGGGCAAATTACTCCTAGGTCTTACAGTTTAACGCTTAATATCACACGGGTTCACATTTTTAAAATTATAACATCGGAGTTCCTGAGTTTTAATAAATTATCAAATGAGTCTTTTTTTATTTTTTTTATTATTAAATTTTTTTAAAATTATCGTTTTACCTCTGCCCCTCTCTTTCTGCTTCTGATCCGGCGCACGCGCGTGGGCCGCAGCCGCCGGCGGACACGCCACGCGGCCTGTGCGCGTGCTCTGCATCCGGAGGAGAGAGAGAATGGTAGGAGTAAAAAGATTATTTTAAAAAATTTTAATAATAAAAAATAAAAAAAAAGACTAATTTGATAATTTATTAAAACTCAAGGACCTCGATATTATAATTTTAAAAAAGTGGACCTGCGCGATTTAAGCGTTAAACTCAAGGACCTGAGCGTAATTTGCCCAATAAAAAATCATTAATTAATGGAGAACTCCATATGAGAGCTTCTTCTCAGTAGTGAATTTTGACTCGTGTTCCTTTCAGTTTAAGAAAAATTATTGAATTTAAATATCTAATGCAGTAATGTGATCAGGAGCCCGTTCGTCAATTTTTGAGAGCGACACAAATAAGTGGAACCAACTTCGTACACATTCTAAATGGCGTTAAGTTACCTTGACTGTCTAGTCAACCAACAAACAAATAAATATTAAGTATTTATTCAGAAAAATAATTATAATTTAAAATTAATAAGTATTATTTTAAAAAGATATAATTACATGTGATACTTATTATTCTAGATAAATATTTACTTGATCTTAAATTATATTTTTTTAAGTAAATACTTATTTAATTTAATTTAGTAACCAAATAAATTATTTAATTAAAATAATTTAACAGTCCCATTAGTAATCAAATCATTCGGTCAGCTAACAGAATGATTCATTGTACTTTTCTGTAATTTAAGTCCTTTTTAGCGTGAGTTTTAAAATCAAAATCAAAATAATATTAGTTTAAAATAATAATAATAATAATAATAAATAATTTTTTTAAATTATTTCACACAAATTTTAATATAAAAAAATATTATTTTACTTTATATATTCAACAATTTTTAATAAAAATATTAATTTTATTTTATATGTTAGACCAAAATATTTAAATCAAGTATTTTGATTTAGAATTTGAAATAAAATTAATATTTTTATTAAAAATTATTAAAAATATAAAATAAAATAATATTTTTTTATATTAAAATTTATATAAAATAATTTAAAAAATTTAATTATTATTATTATTATTATTATTATTTTAATCGTGATTTTGATTTTTACGTCAAACAAGACATTAATGTTATTCATAGTTTTATGTTTGAAGCAAAGCCTGCTGACATATGTGATTCTGGGGACCTCTAAATTCAATAATTGTTTCATAGAACACGAGCCGGTGCCGGTCCAGTCTTCGCCGATTCTCCGGTTTCGCTTTGGGGGCACCGTGCGCCTGCGGAAGCGGCCCACCGAACACCAAGAAAGTGGACCTTAAAGTATACCACGTAGTTAGCAGCGCCCAAATTGCCGTGTGGTAGTTTAGTGGGTGGAAATCAGGTGACGATGCCTTCTGCGCAAACAGTATTAAAAACTGTCCGCCACGCGCTACTGGGCCGGTCTAGATGGTGGGCCCCATGTCAAGGAAAAGCCATGACTCTCAGCGAATAAAAAGAAGCCACGTTTCCGAATGGTCTATGGCGTACCAAACACCAGTTACAGCGAACAATAAAAGGCCACGTGTTCCTCTCGTTTTCGATCATTTATCGTCCGGAGAGCCGAGAGAAGTCGTGAGAAGAGCGGAGATTCGGAGAACCTAGCAGGAAGCGAGAGAGAGCCAGCTTGTGATACCCGAGATCGCCGGAAAATCGCTGCCGTCGGAGCTCTATATTACCGGGAATACGGTTGATATGCCATCTTTGGTTACGAGATTTCTTTCGGACGTCTGAGGAGGAATTGAGGATCTGCGAATGGACTCTGAGGAGACGTGAACTAGCGGTCACGCTTGATTTGTGGCGCTGCGAGAAGCCGAGAATCTTCCGACTGCTTGGCAGCTTTTGAGATTTTGCTTTGCGGAAGAGAGGAGGAGGAGGAAGGAAAAAGAGAGGGCGGTGGTGAAGGAACGATGGGGTTCGATCTGGGAGCAGAATTAGTGCGTCTAGGGTTCGTGTCAACGACCTCCGACCACAGCTCGGTGGTTTCGATAAACCTATTCGTCGCACTTCTGTGCGCCTGCATCGTCATAGGCCACCTCCTTGAGGAGAATCGCTGGGTGAATGAATCTATCACCGCCCTCGTCATCGTGAGTCCTCCATCCCCACCTAAAGTGATTGAATTATTTCACGACCCATTTGCTGAGCCGATGGGGTTCGATGCTTTCCTTGTTTATTTTTTCCTTGATGTTTATTTGTTTGAATTAATGGGGTTTTCGTTTTTTCCGCTCATGGAAGGGGTTATGCACTGGAGTAGTCATTCTGTTGACTACCAAGGGAAAGAGCTCTCATGTACTTGTCTTCAGCGAGGATCTCTTTTTTATATACTTGCTGCCTCCCATTATATTCAACGCTGGGTATGCTGCTGTTACTTTTGCTTTTGCTTTTTTTTCTCAAAGAAAATCTCAGCTTTGCTTATTTAATCCTTCGCTTTTTTTGTACTGAACAAATGCAAGTGTGGCCTCATTCCTTGTTTTTTTAAATCACATAAGAGTTGTATGCATCCGGTTGAATCTGATTAGTTTCTCCCTTTCCTTGTATCTTTCAACGAGTTGTTGAATAGATCCTTTTCGTTGTCAATTTTATTTGGAGTGTACTGTTAGTTTTTATCCGGTAGATATAATACGCTAGAAAAGGGAAAACTATTCGAAAGATCACGGTAATGTTCAAATATGAGTTAGAAAAATGGTTGGTGTGGGAGAATCATTTATTGTTATAGTCTTCTCCGTATTACCTTATTGAACGGTAATAAATGAATTCTTGGAAAAAAAAATAGGGCAGGATATGACGGGTTAGTGAAGAATTCAGAATGACAGCTCAACTTGTTACAATTTATTAAATTAAGAGTTTGTATTTGCTTTCATGCTTCTTATATGTGATGGTGGCGATAGGGAAGCAAAACTAGGGAATCCAGTTGGGAATGCATCACAAATCCGCCTCCTCGAAGCATTCTCCATCCAAACTCGACAGCACCCGATGCAAAATATCTTATGGTGTCTTGAGAAATTTACGCACAGACCAAGAGTTCAGGACCTAACACCAACTCGGGAAGAAGCCTCGAGACAAAATTGGTTCATCTTGAATGAAACAAGGCATCGACCGTGACCATCTGTCTCGTCAGGGGAGAAGACTTTGTCGAGGAATATTTCCTCATGGATTGATCGAGAATATTTTCCTCAAGTCATTCCTAATGACCCCGTCTTAGGAAAGCCATTCACGCCTGAGAATCTAATGCCTCACCAACATGATGTTGTAAGGACATCGCCTCGAGATTGACTAGCTCGACTTGAAAGAAGACTGAGGGAGCACCTTGAAGGACTTTCTTGAGAACTCTGCCCTCAAGACCATGATGCCAAGATCTCAAATCATCAAGGTCGCATTACGTAGCAAAGATGCGACAAATTCCTCAAAGTCTATTGGATTCCTTCATTGGAATTTACTACATCATGTGTTTTGTTCCACATTGTTATTCTGCAATAAGGACAAAATACTGGAATTATCTACCCCTTATTGGACTTGGGAAAATTAGTGTATGGGGAATAGGACAAGCTGTTGCATAGAGACAAATCCAGTAGCTACCTTTTGTATTTATAAATGAATATAAGCAAGATTTGGGGCTTAAGGGGAAATTATGTCCAACTGAATTTCCTCCCACTATGCCATCTTCTCCATTATACAAAACTGAAGAACCCCTTACTCTGTTTGACACTTGAAAACTCCGTCAGAATTCTCCCTGATAAGGATGTTTGGTGTCAATTATGGGCCAGATGGAATATTTGTACATTTCCATTATAATCTTGAAGTGGCACCTGATGATTCAAATGCAGATCTGCAAGAAGATTGATTGCCCGAATTTTAGATTAAGAGATTAATTTGTTTATTCATAGTATAAAATTTTAAAAAGAAGAATTAGCATGGTGTTATGCCTTTGAGATATGAAGCATGAACACTTCAAGAACTACGACACGGACCCGTGTCCGTGTCGGATACACTGATACTCGGGGACACGCGAGGACACGCGGGGACACAGTGTTGAACACGCCACGCGGCGTGTCCTAATAATATTAAAAAAATTAAAGGACAATTCTTAGACATGCGAGGACACTTTGGGACACTTTAGGATACTTCTGAGATACTTCTAAAACACTTCTAAGATACAAGACACTTCTAGGGCACACAAAATAGAATTGTATATATTTAATATTAATGTTAAATTTATTTATTAATATTATATGTTTTTAATAAAATTTATGGATATATCTATCTCATTTGTTTTAATTATAGTTAAAATTTTATTTAATAAAACTAAAAATATATTTCTTATTATTGTTAAAATTTTACCCGATATAAGTCAAAATTCTAAGTTAACCAAGTTAAATCAAATTTTCGTACTTTTTCTTGATATCATAACTACATGCCATCAAGTGATTTGAAAAGATTTATATCCACTAACATAATTGCCTGAATTTGTGTTCTGGAAGTAATTGATATATTCACACATGAACTTGTTTCTTTGTAACAGGTTCCAGGTTAAGAAGAAACAATTTTTCCGCAACTTTATGACAATTGTTTTGTTTGGTGCAGTTGGGACATTGATATCCTTTTGTGTTATATCTGTTGGTGAGTTCTGAATCTTTGCTTTCCCATCATAATGGTTAAATTCCCAAGATCATGTAAATACTATGGTGGAAACTGGATAATAATTTTTTGCTTTTTAGCTCAATTACGGCTCATCTTGATTGAATATTTGGCTTTTATTATATGTTATATTTCATTTGAATTGGTTTATAATAGCACTAAAACATAAGTAGTGTTCCAACAGCCTTTTGACTTGCATTTGAACAATAATTGCATTACAATATTTGTATGCAAGATGCACTAATGATTGACATAATATGCGAGTTTTATGGAATCAAGTCCATTTTTATGGTCCATGTGGCTTTAAGTCAATCAAATCATGTGTCTATGAAAAGTGGATTTTGTAAAAGTGGTGCAGTGGTAGAGATCACTTAACACCAAATTGGGAGTCCCCTTCTGTTTTTTATGGTTTGAAAATAGAAATCTCATACTTTGCTCAAGTAATCAAATTGAAGCACATTGTTACAGTAATCTGGTCATACAATGTAGGATGAAGGCACTTAGTAATGCTTTCCAAGTATTTTAATTCAAGCTTGTTTACTTCAGCCTTACAACAACTATAATAAAACCTTTATGTCAAACTAGATGGAGTCAACTACATGTATGTCTCTTCTCCATTTTCAGAGAAATGCGTATCACGAAAATGTTTTCTTTTAACCTTGCATTGAGTAATTTTCTTGTTAGAAATGTGTTGAACGTGACTTTAATTTCCTTCTAATTCTACTGCTCAATCCAGGTGCTATTGAATTCTTTCGAAGGATGAATATAGGCTTAGACATTGGGGATTATCTCGGTAATCTTTTAACGTAGTTTTGTGTCTGATGTGGTTGTGTTGTCCTTTAATATGCTCACATCTGTTAATAATAATTATTATTATTATTATTATTGTTATTATTATTATTATTATCTGCACTTGTTTTTGCAGCAATCGGAGCTATATTTTCTGCTACAGATTCTGTTTGCACATTGCAGGTTTCACTCATGGAGCTATTTTTGTGCTTTATCCTTCTGAAATGCTATTTATTTTAATTGGTAACTTCTTGTTTTATGGCAGGTTCTTAATCAAGATGAGACACCTCTGCTTTATAGCTTGGTCTTCGGTGAAGGTGTTGTAAATGATGCAACATCAGTTGTCCTTTTCAATGCACTCCAGAATTTAGATTTAGTGCATATTGATGCTGTTATCATATTGAGATTTATTGGAAACTTCTTATATTTGTTTGTGACCAGCACGCTACTTGGGGCATTTGTAAGTTGGTTTCTTTGATGTTTCTGTTTTAGTGCATTATCTTAAATGAACCTTCTTTTTCTTCCTATCAGTATGGCTAATCATGTGTATCCTCTTTAGGCTGGATTGCTAAGCGCTTATGTCATCAAGAAACTATACATTGGAAGGTTTGTTACACTAGTGATCATGACTTCCTATATTGTTGTTTGAATAGCCTTGATTTTGAGGCTTTTCACATTATGAATGATTTGAAAATAGTCTGTTATATTCTCAGCCTTCTAATAGAAGAGCTTAGTGTTTAACTCTTCTTGGTGAATTAAGGTTGAAGCTTGTGAGTGATGATGTTGTTTTAGTGACGTCAGTATATTTCTATTAACTCATATATTTCAAAAATATTTATAACCCAGTTATACTTTCCAACCTTTAACACAGGCATTCTACTGATCGTGAAGTTGCAATTATGATTCTTATGGCATACCTTTCATATATGCTTGCTGAGGTAAGGTTTGGAATATTTTGAGAGAAGATTAAGCAAGTTTTGAAAAATTTCTGATTATTTTAATTTTTTTTTCTATTATTTTGATGCTATGGAATTTACTACTGCTTTGATTCTATTGCAGTTATTAGATCTGAGCAGCATTCTAACGGTGTTCTTCTGTGGAATAGTGATGTCACATTATACATGGCACAATGTGACGGAGAGTTCCAGAGTGACTACTAAGTATGTTGAGATAAAGAATTGTGATGCTTAAACTTTTCAAAGTTTAAAATGCATTTTCTAAAGAGATGGATATTTTAGGACTTATATGAAATTTTATATTTTGCAGGCATGCTTTTGCAACAATGTCATTTATTGCCGAGATTTTTCTCTTTTTATACGTAGGCATGGATGCATTAGACATTGAAAAGTGGAAATTTGTCAGATCCAGGTAGTTGCTCTATTTTTTATTTGTCAAGGATATTATCACGCTTTTCTAGTCAACAAAAATTTTGGCAGCATTACAACTAGAAGGATTTTCCTAATCACATATATCTTCTAAACATTAATACAATAATATTTATATCACAACATTAGAATCAGAGCTCTACACCTCAATTGTAGATGATAAGATAAAACTATCAAATCACAAAATAACAACCACAACATAAGCCATCGTATAAACATTTGAATCATAAGTCTAACATCAGACAGTACCAAACTTTAATAATTCATCATTTAACATAAACTTAAACACGGGAACACGACTATAACCAACAATACCACAAAATATCTAGCATAAAACATGAAACTATAGGGTTAAGATGCAAATATTATAAGATAAAGTAGTACGATTCTCCAGCCTCTTGATGATCAAAATTAACCTACAAAATCTTAAGGGGGAGTGAGTCCTGAACTCAGTAGGAACTAAGATTATCGACTCACAACATATAAGAAACATATTTAGACCATATATGTAACAATTAAATAAAAACATATAACATGAATCTGAAGTGGCAATAAAAAATGAATCTTTTCTTATTAATATTTTTCTCATTACTCTTACGAGGGAGTTTGGCATTCCTTGTATTTGTCTTTGTAAGGGAGATAAACTCACTAAAAACTCTATCTTTGTTAGGATGCTTCGCTCTCCTAATTTCTGCAGAGAAGCTTTGCTTTCCCTAATTCTCTGCAAGGAAGCCTTACCCTCATCGTTCACTTATAATATGTTATCAGAAATATATTTCTTTCTTTTTTTATGTAAAAATAAACATGAATATGATATTAAAATGAATTTATAACAAAATAACACATGTAAACAGGTAACTGAAAATAGGTATATAAACACATGTAATTATTTTCACATGTTCATGGATATACTCTTACCTCAATATACGCTGAGTATTGAATATTAGGATGATCTACTCGAAGATCCTTTTTCGCCTAGATAAAAATTACACTTAATTTAATCCCACACGAACAAGCACGGTTGAATAATATCACATGGATAAATTAGGGGTAGATCTTATAGCATATATGTAAAATGTGATGCTAAATGGTAGAGGTGTTTTTGGGGCAAAATCGTAAGGCTATTAATGGGAAACTCCATAGTTAAACATGCTTGAGCTGGAGTAGTATTGGGATAGGTGATCTCTTAGGAAGTGCTCAAGTCACAGTTTCTTAAAGCCAAAGCGAACAATACTCCTACATTTGAATTATATAATATTACAATTTGCTGTCAGAGCCGACCCTGACCTCTAAGCCATGGTGGGTGAGTCATGTTTGGGATGTGGTCGGGGTTCATGTGCCTCTAAGTTGTGGTGAGGTAAAACCTCGACGTAGATGTTGAGTCTCCCAAGGATGGGAGGGGTTATCAAGAGGGTACTTTTAGGTAAATCTCATACGAACAAGCATGATAGAATAATCCCACATGGACAAGTAAAGGGTAAATTTTGTAGCATATATGTAAAATCGTGATGCCAAATGGTAGAGATGCTTTTTTGGGTAAAACTGTTAGGTTAATGATGAGAAACTTCGTAGTTAAGGGTACTTAAGCTGGAGTAGTACTGGGATGGGTGATCTCTTAAGAAGTGCTCAAGTCATGTAGTTTTCTAAAGCCTAAGCGGACAATACCTTTATATTTGGTCACAGAATATTACAGATATCACCTTCTTTCTGACAAGGATTGACTAACTGCTGCGAGTGATTTTGGGGATTGTATATGTTAATCAATAGAATCCGTTTAGATTATTTGTAGCTTTCCCTTGTGGCCTTATATATATATATATATTTTGATTTTATGCCTTACATATTTTTTGATGTTAATATCCTTGCAATTCTAGTCATTATCAGTTTTGTTTGTTAATCTACGTGCTATAACCAATCAATCTACTGAAATAATTTGAACTTATTTACGTGGAATCAGTTTGATGGATTTCTTTTTTCTTTGGTTTATGTAGCCCTGGAAAATCGATTGGTGTTAGCTCAATTTTACTAGGCTTGGTTTTGGTTGGAAGAGCTGCTTTTGTGTTCCCACTGTCTTTTCTTTCCAACTTAATGAAGAAGTCTCCTGATGAAAGGCTGCCAATTAGGAAGCAAGTGAGTGACTTTAATTCTAATCATATTATTGCGTTGATGTTATCCTAAGATTTTGATGAGAGTTCTAATATCTTCTGAAAAGATTGTTATATGGTGGGCTGGTCTTATGCGGGGTGCGGTTTCCATTGCACTTGCCTACAATAAGGTGATGCTTTTTAATTCTTTTCAGAGCTAAGGATCCGATTTTATCTTTGTAATTTTTTTTTTAATTTATGTAGTTTGCATGGCTCATTATTGATTCTTTTACTCCTTACAGATGGCTTTTACCAGTTCTTTAGTTTTCTTGTTGGATTTAACTTGTATAGAACTTTTTAAATTTTCAACTGTTTAACTGAGTTCCAAATTTTCTTGAACTGCTTTTTCCTTTTTTCTTTAGAAACATGTAGAGCATATCTAATGTTCACACGACATCATTTTTTTCAGCGCTGAAATCTTGGTCATGATTAGGAAAACTAATGTGTTGAGGTCCATCCTTTTCTACCTGTGGGGCAAAAAAATTACTCATGATTGGGTTTATCTTGAATCCGGTCCACCTTGCCCTGTCTGCTTAGTCAAAGTCAATCTGCTTAATAATTTATGACTTTAATTGGACTCAATTGTTTTATGTTTGGATCTGATCATACCTAAGATGAGTTCAGGTCCAACCTATCAATGTGCCTCTTAATGGCATAACGTCCATTAAACTGATGTAAAGTTGTTCAAGTCAAATGAACCTAAGGGTAAGAACGATCCGACATGTGAGCCGCCCTAGGGACAGCTCAAGCTCAGTTTGTCTCAATTCGATTTAACTTGGAGCTAAGTTGGGTCAACCCAAGCCTTTTAAGAATTGAATTTTTTTTTTAAATTTATCTCTGCTAGGATTTAAAGTTAGGTTAATCATACTCTCATTATCATGTAATAGAGATCCTAAACTTAACTAACACATACTTATGTATATGGATGTGTTTGTTTGTAAGGTTAAATTTAAGAAGGTTAAAATTAAATTTGGATAGAGATATTTTTTTATTGAAAGTTGTGAATGATGTGAAATAAAGTTAGTTATTATGTTGGGATATGTGAGGGATGTGATATAAAGTTAGTTATTATATTGGGATATGTGAGGGATGTGATATAAGTTAGTTATTATTTTAGTAATATGTGTAGGATGTGAAATAAATTTAATTTTTAATATTAAATTTTATGTGTGCTGTGATATGTCTGGTTAAAATTAAACCAGGTTAATTTTAAACTCCTAGACAAACGGGGCCTTAGAGTAATAAATAATTACAACTAATGATCGGATATATTTAAAAGATAGAGAATTAGCTAAGCTGATTCGATTTGACTATGGCTTATGGCTTGGCTCAATAAAATCAAATCGAGCTTGATTTGTGCTAAATATCGATCTGAACATTTGATGTAGTATTATGAGATCTAGAATTTCTAGATGTTAATACAATCTATAAACACAAACATGAAGAATATATTTTAACGAGCTCTAAAGGAGCAAGTCCAAGCTAACATGAAAAAAAAGTATAAAAGATTTGTGCATTCCAACAAGCTCAAATCAAGAAATCAATCATGATAAATCCATAAGAAATAAGTGCTAACATGAGATTTTAAGCTACCATAAGCAATAGCATAAAATTCATGAGTTAAAGTCAATGACAAGTCCGAATGGGTCCATACATGAAGGGACCTAGCATTTCTACCATCTGTCGAATGCTATATTTCTTTTCTATAGCCTAGCTTTGCTAACTTTTTAATCTTTTAATTAAACTTCATCAATTGAGCACTCTCTGATTCATTCTTCATAGTTTTCTAGTAGTTTTTAATACTTGTCTCATGACTATTAGCTTTCATAATCTTTTGCAGTTCACAAGCTCTGGTCACACTCAACTGTCTGGCAATGCAATCATGATTACCAGTACCATTACAGTAGTTCTGTTTAGCACAGTGGTATGACTCTTCCCATTTTGTTTATCTACAACCCCTTCTTTGCTATTTCATTGGAGTGCACTGTAATAAATAACTGCTTTCAACTGAATTGTTTGTCTGGGAGTAGCATCAGATGCACTGGGGAATTGATTCAATATGTTGTACAACCTGAACTATTGGCAACAAAAAACTACTCTTAATAGGGCATTTACCTTTTTTGTCCACGTCCAAATCATTTAAGTCCACATTCAATAACTTTATTTTTCGTAGATATTAGTTCCACACTCTGTGAGACATTGATATTTATTGTATCATTTCTATTTTGCCCATTTTCACCTCAATGTTTGCATTTCAGCTGCAGTAAATTTTCTTGCAACTGATTGTTGTTGAAATTAGGATCCATAAAACACCTATCTTATTGCGGTTCATTAAATTTCTTTTAAATTACAAAGGTAATTTCATTAGATACTACATTCATGGCACTTCTCCTTTGTACAATTCATCTTTAGTTCTAGCTATATTATTCTCAACAGTCTTTGTCATTTTTCAATAAATTCAAGATTTTTAAAAGAACTGCACCTATATATTTGTCTTCTAGAATTCTTAATCATATCAATCGTTGAGTGTTCTTTTTCAATTATAACAAAAGGCATTTTCCTTCTCTATAATCTATATAGATCAAAAGTCTTGAGAAATAACTTGACGGCTTCTGATGCTTTCATGGTTATATCCTGCTTTAGGTATTCGGATTGTTGACAAAGCCTCTAATAAGGCTGCTACAGCCTCCTTGTCTAAAGCATCAAAACAGTGTTTGTTCAGATCCTGGCACTCCAGGATCCTTGTTCTCCTCTCTCCTCGAGAATGGACAGGGAGGAGACGGGCAACCAATTCGCCGACCATCAAGCCTCAGAATGCTTCTCACAAAGCCGAGCCACACTGTACATTACTATTGGCGAAAATTTGATGACAGCTTCATGCGGCCTGTGTTCGGTGGCCGGGGCTTTGTTCCCTTTATTCCTGGTTCTCCTACAGAACAAAGCTTTCATGGATTGCAATGAGCACTTAAGAACTAAGTTCGGATTTGTTTGGAGATTGTGTATGATTTTGCTTGCTCTTTAGTGTAATTTATGTAATATGTGCAAAGTTTTCTTTGAATTTCATTGGCTTGCAGGTTTTGTGAGGGCTAGTAAGGTATGTATTCTATTTTTTTTTTTGTCTTTTTTAATCACTTTAGGTGCTTGTTTACTGTATTTATGTTGAAACATCTTAGAATAATCATAAAGAAAGCTTTACAGATTTGTGGGAGATTTTGTGTAAGTTTGCTTGCTTTTTAATGTAATTTATGTTGCATGATGCGTTTTCTACTGGCCTGTTGCAGGCTTTCACATGGCTTATGCAGTCTAGCTGTTGTACTTGTCTTCTTGTTTGTTCAATGCATTTTATAGAAAAACCTCTCAACAACAACAAAGTTTGTACTCTTCTTATTGTCAATGCTGTTGTGTCTTCTATGTTAATGTGCTTTAAGATTATGGTCTCATAGTTATCCAAATTTCAGGGCCGTAAATGAACCAAGTATTCGATAAGCAGCTCGACATTCAGTTTGATAAGTACTCGTTTATGTTTGATTCATCGATATTAAAAAATAAGTTTGAACGTAATTTTAAAAGCTTGATTAGTAAATGGATTAGTTTTAACATATTAATGTTTGATTTATTAATGTTTGTAAACTGTTCGTATGAAGTTCATAAATATCTTGTTAATTATAAGACTTGATAAGGATGATTTTTAGTATGAAAAATAAAATAAGTTAATTATGAAAATATTAAATAAAATTGGTTGATATATTTAAAATTGTATAAGTTATTTTATTTTATTTTTTAAAATAGTTATGTTCAATTTGTTGTGAACTAAACAGTAAGTGCGCTTGAGTTGGAATAGTATTGAGATCTTTTGAAAAATATTTGAGATATGATTTTTTGAAGTCAAAATAAAAAATATTTTTATATTTAGATCAGTTGATTTATGTAGTATATATATATATATATACAAATATTTAATTTATTACATGAAATTAAATTTAATATTAATATGTAACATAAAATTTTAAAAAAAATATTTATAAATATTTTAGTATTTTTTTATTAATATTTAGTTATTATTTGTTAATCTTGCTCTAAATAAATTAATCGCCATTTTATCCAGTGAATATTAATTTCATTTAAACTATGTTTTTGACATTAGCATACTATACTTTAAAAGAAGTTTAATAAATTATAAATTAAAGGCTTTACTTCGGTGAAGTGTTAAGCAAATTACGTTTTAATTCACAAAATAATTTAATAAAATAAATTAACAATTTAAGTATTTGCATTATTTTTCTCATAAACTTTATGGGATGTACATGTTGATCAATGTTGGCGGCCATTTTCAATCGAATTATACTGTAAAATGGAACAATGCATTTATGCGTGAACGAGTTTACTTAATTATAGGGGTTTGATTTTATGTTCCGTTCTTCATTTTGTTTATATTAGATATCTTATTCTCTCTATTTCAACCTTGCACTTCACAAATGGCGCAAATCATAACTCGAGTTAAACTATATGAAATAAGATATTTTTTGTAACTAATAACAGAAACTCACATAATCTTCTAGGAGATGATGGCCTCTGGAGTCCATCTCTTTTGGCTTCATTAATAAGATAAAATTCTCTATACTGTGAATCACTGATATAATAATTATTAAGGCCTCGTTTGATTCAAGTTTTTTTTTTTTTATAAAAAAAATTATTTTTTAAATTTAATTAAAGAATTTTTTTTTAATATTAGAAAGTACGTAAAATATAAAATACTTTAAATTCTAATATTCATATTTATATTAGATATGAAATAAAGTTAATTTTTATAGTTGAAATTTGTATTGGGCAAAAATATTTTCTCGAATCAAGTAAGACCTTACCGTTTGTTTAGGAGTTTAAAATTAACCTGGTTTAATTTTAACCAGGCATATCACATCACACATAAAATTTAATATTAAAAATTAAATTTATTTCACATCCTATATATATTTCTAAAATAATAACTAACTTATATCACATCCCTCACATATTCCAACATAATAACTAACTTTATATCACATCCCTCACATATCTCAATATAATAACTAACTTTATTTCACATCATTCACAACTTTCAATAAAAAAATATCTCTATCCAAATTTAATTTTAACTTTCTTAAATTTAACCTTACAAACAAATACACTTAATTCATAAACATAGGGTAAATTGCATTAAGACTCCTGGGGTTGGAAAGGTATTACAAATTAACCATAATTTTAAAAATATTTTAATTTTAGTTCTTAAGCTTTATTTAGTTAGAGGTC
>JAEMOT010002895.1:111188-127580 GCA_019297695.1 Apostasia ramifera
ATATAAATTTATTTATTTATAGTATTTAATTAATATATTAATAATATAGTTAAGATCAAGGCCAATTTAGAAATGTGAAGTTTACCATCAAAGAATATGATGTGAAATATGTGAAATGCGTAAAATTTAAATGAATATGGTGTGATAGTGGTAATATTTATAAATTAATAATAAAATATATAATTTTGTGTAAATTTCATGTTCTGTATGTAAAAATTTTTAAAAAATAAAGGAACATGTTGTATAATTATTTTGCAATATTGTGAGACAATAAAATCCCTAATTTATTAATTATCCAAAAGAAAATTCACTCATCCCCACCGTCTTCATCCTGCCTGCTACTCCGGAGAAGATAACGACGCAGTTGCGAACTGACGAGTCTGATTCACTCCTTTCCCTTTCCACTCGGACAAGGAAACCCTAATTTCTCGAACCTGCTATAAATTTGATCCCTCCCGCCTTCTTACGACGAAGAATGGCTTCGTTCTCGTTTCTTCCTTGCCGAAATCAGAGATCGTTAGGGCTCTGGCGCTCCGCATCTCTCTCTTCACACCGTTTGGATACGTGGAGGGAGGATCAGCCGTCTGAATTGGAGTTTTGATTGGTTTGCGTTCGAATCGGCTTCTTGTTTGGTGCTTCGAAGAGACGGATCCGAGAAATCCGCCTTCGATCCGGCTTCTTGCTGTTCGCGTCCTTTTCAGAGGTCGGTCGAAGCTTTCACAAGCAAAGGGTGGCGAGATGACCTTGCGTCGGCTGCTTCCACTGAGAAAATTGCAGGTTAGCGGGCTTTAGCGTGATTTTGAATCGCTACGGAGTTTATTCAGGACATGAGGGAGATCATGTCGGAGGTTAAGCTGGGGTACGTGCTCAAATCGAGGTCGCACCAAGTGGTCCATGATGGGCTGAAGCCGCTGCCGGTCGAGGCGATGAAGCAGAGCTGCTGGGCGTCTTTGCCGCTGGAACTCCTGCGTGACGTTCTTATGCGAATAGAGGACGCGGAGGATTCCTGGCCTGTGAGAAAGGATGTTGTTGCCTGTGCTGGGGTGTGCAACAGCTGGAGAGAGATCATGAAAGAGATCATCAAGACTCCTGAAGTATCGGGGAAGCTGACGTTCCCGATATCAGTGAAGCAGGTCTGATAGCTGGTCCTTGGTCACGATTGTTGCTTCTGTTCTGCTAGAAATAGAAGATTGACTTGTTTAGTGATGCTTTTGCCATGGAGAAGATGAGAGCAGAAGGGGGAACTTGTTACCGTGTCTTTCACGTGACTTTGAAGATGCGTCCCAGTTTCACCTAAAAAAAAATAAAAATTTGAAGGTGTTTTGGAGAGATTTTGTCGGTGATCCACAACGAAGAGCTATTATGAACCTTTGAATTAGTTTTTGGACCTGATGTAGTTGAGAGTTGAGAGTATCTTCTTTACCTATTATAGAATGATGATAAAATTTAATCTATCCATGCTTCTAATTATGTCATGTTTTTTGGCGTTTTTGTTGGCGTTCTGTTGTTTTAGATTTATGAAACCTTTGAATTACTTTTACCTGTTAGAGCTGAAGGCATCTTTCTTCCCTGTACCTTTTTTGTCATTACTCCTGGTTTTCTATATCTGTAGGTCTTTTTATCAATCTATATTGTTATATAGTTTTAGAGCAATCATAATTAAGCTCTTTCTTTTGGCAGCCTGGTCCCAGAGAATTTCCTCTACAATGTTTTATAAAGAGGAATCGAACTACTCAGACATTCTATCTTTACCTTGGAGTCACAGAAGGTAAGCTTAATTTTTTTTTTCTATCCATGCTTCTATATTCTTGGACTAGCTATTCTTTGTTGGATGAAGAAATGCAATAATAGATTTTGTTTCATGTATAAACAGTCCTTAAAGTGTTTAATTACTCTCACTATTAATGCTGTAGGGTTAATGGTAATAACACTTCAAGACTTAACAAAATTACTCGAAAATTAAGCTAGCAATTATAGAATTTTTGCAGTGGCTTTTAATGTGTAAAAGTTTGAAAATTCAGAATGAAATTAATAATTTTCAAGATATTTATTTATAGAGTGTTGACAACTTTTAATCGCATTCTTTCATTTTTGAAATCAACAGATGTGGCTATTAATTTTTAGTACAAAGGACATGACTATTTATTTCAACAAATAAAATACAAAAATATAATTTCAGCAACAAATATAAAAATATAAATTTTGTATATGAATATTTAGTTTCAAGTTCCAAGTTCCAAGTTGCTAAGTTGCTAAGTGCCAAGTTTTTGATTTAATAATATTTAATTTAATATTAACTTCACTTTTCCTCCATTCTTTCAAATTTTCCTTCATTATCCAAATTCAAATTAAGATAATGAATAACTTTTATAATCAAGAGAATGAATACTCAAATGTCCAATGTGAAACTTATACTCAAATGTCCAATGTGAAACTTTTAATGTACCTATTATATTAGTATCTACTTAACATTCTCGTCTCTATTTGTGTTCTCAATTATTTCATGCTTGTCCCTTTCTTTCAATGGGCAGCTATAGTAGTGATATAGATTAAATATTGATTGCATATATGAAATTGCTGAGTTGCAAAAACTATTATCTTTTTATGTTCATTGGAATCGCCAAACACATAAACATATTTTGTAAGTAAAACATTGCAACTAATGTTTGATATTATAGATTTAGTTTATAAAGCACGAGTACGATATGACGATACAAATATAATATAATTGGAATACGATGATATGACAAATTTAAAGTAAGATTCAAATATGTTAGGATATAACTGTTATATATATGTGTATAAATGTTCTTATATTTAAGGTGTAGCTCTATAGTTGATCAGAATGATTTATATATTTTATTGCTATAAATTTTAAATTTTTTTTTTTAAATTTTTTGAAATTAATTATTATTTTTTAAAAATTTTGAATATCACTAAAAGCAATATTATGGATAATTTAATTTGAAAAAATAAAAACACGCTTCAACAACTACTGAATTACAAAAATTCTTAAATTTAAAATAATATCATACAGTTTATTTAATTGTTTTTTAATTTGTCACATCTTATTTAAATAAGATGAGAATTTAAATATATATTAGTAGATATGTTTCAATTTTAATTTAAATTCAATCCAAATCAATTAGCTCGATGCAAACAAGATACAATTGAAAACAATACACATGCTGTGATGTAAATTTAGATCTATTGACTTAATCAAGGTAGATACATGCTTTCCTCTATATGAGTTTTTGATTAAATAAATAAATAAAATAAAAAAGATCAAAGTCTTATCATTTTCACATTATGAGCTTGACTAAGGTAAAACAAATGTGATCGTCGTCTAAAAGAAGTTACAACAGTATCGGATGAAGTAGAAAAAGTAGAAACATCAATAGTATTTGTAAGATCGCAAAAAAAAAGTTACAGTATGTGGCGCAGTAGCTTGAGGATACCAAATCTTGTTCTATTGTCAAAGCACTAGTGTACGTGAAGCTTTATGCGATCCCAATTATGTAGCCAATTGTATCTCTTTCATTTTTAATGTTCGAGTATATGCATGAGTTGTGTTTTATATATGAGGTATTTTTTATTTTTTATCGTATAAGCTGGACCGATTGTTTTAATATTTTTCTATCTAGTTAGAAGTATCGAAAAGTATCGGACAAGTATTGGGCAAGTATCAGATTTTTACAAAATAAAAATAAAAATTGATACGTCACGTGGTGTATCGGTGGAGTATTGGGGAGTGTCAGTATTTGATACGGACACGATACGAATATGTAAGATTTTATGAAGTATTGGTGTTTCATAGGATTTAAATATAGCCTATTACTGATTACTACTGCTATGCTCTTTTACTTGATGCTGTTGTGAGTAAGCGATGCTAGAGGAATAAGATAAGGATTACTAGATTCATAAAGCCTATTATTTTTAAGCTTAATCTTAACCAGGCCCCTGTCTGCTGTAGAGCACATGTTTTATGTGGCATATTAGAAGGAACTGAAAAGTATTATTAAATTGATGGTCTAAGTATTTGATTGCAACTGATAACAATTTTCAAATCATATTTAACTTGTAGGTTCAAATTACTCATAGCATTTCTGCGGTGAGGAAATTTTCTTAACATCTCATGAATGAACATGGAAAATGGTTCTCAAAGTTCTCAATCATTTGCTTGCTGAATGCTGAGATATAATTATCTTTCATTTTACAAATTAAGATAAAATTTTCTTTTTCCATATCAAGCGTAGTTTGAAACATGCATTTTGGCATTAATTTCCTCAATCATCTTGTTCCTGTCTATTTCAGTATGTAGTATTTATATTGTTGAACAAATATTTCCTATATCATATAAGTGAAAATGCACAATGCTTTTATAATTCAGTTTTTCTATAATGGGATTATCCATTAACACTGATTATGATTATTAAGTATAAAGTTTAATGGCATGGTGTATCAGTAGATATATGTGACATCTCTTGTGACCATTCCAAGTGCTTATCATCTCTCTTGTGCTAATCTCCCTCCAAAATTATTAGACTTTCATATCTTTTGAATATTGGTAGCTGCTGTTGCATTACTAGTTGATACTGTAATTGTATGTCTGTATTTACAAATTAATGGGTCACGACATATCTTCCATTTGTCAGCTTTAACAGATATTGGAAAATTTCTACTTGCTGCACGCAAATGTCGACGTGCAACCTGCACCGACTACTTGATCTCGATTGATGCTGATGACTTGTCCAAAAGAAGTGGTACATATATTGGGAAGTTGAGGTATGCTTTGAACTGTATTTTTTTGGTTACGATTTTTGTGGTTTGGTTGTTATTATCCAGGCAAACTTTTGTTTGCCTAGCTTTTCTATTTATTTTTGCATTGTTACAAAGCGTGGTTTGATGGTTTTCTTGATATAGTCAATCCCAACTTTGGTACTAAGGTTTTGTTGTTGTTACTGATATTGTCCTCGTCCAGAAAGATTTGGTGATCAGTTTAATAGGGAAAATAGTAGGTCAATTTGGCTGAAATTTGCTTTCCATGTCTTTTAAGTTGATGTCAACATTATAAAACCACATGACCAAAAAAATGATGTTATGCCATTTGTTAAGGTTCAATTATTGCATTTGACACAGCTTTCTTTGGAAACTTGTGGACTGCAAGTAATCCTCCTAAACGGTTTCAATGGGATTATTGTCTTTTCACCCTAGCGAGTGCTTCCCTCGAAGGAGGAATCTTTCCCATTGATGTATTTTGACAAAAGTTTACTTTATCAATCCTCTAATGAAATTCTTTGACTAACTTTTCTTCTGTTTGATTGTGTTTCTTTTGACAGATCAAATTTTTTGGGTACAAAATTTACCATTTATGATTCTCAGCCTCCTTATGCTGGTGCCATGATCTCAAAAAGTCGATCTATTCGTTTGGTAGGCTCCAAACAAATCTCTCCCAGAATACCTGCTGGAAACTATCCAGTTTGCCACATTGCCTATGAGTTGAATGTTTTGGGCTCTAGGTATGGAAGACTAGTTTTTTGATTGCACATGTCATTGCCATCTCATCTATGAATCAAAAAATTACTACAGATACTCTAGCTTTTTGTTCTGATGCCAAGAGCTTATGGTTTGATACAAGATTTCAAAGTTATTTGAATGAAATAGATAATCTAGCCTTTTGTTCTAATCTGAAAGCTTATGTTTACAGGTTGGGTATAAGATTGCAAAATCATAGAATGAGAAAAAAATTTAAGCATACATTTTACTCTTTCATCATGCATCTGACTAAGTTACTGTAGTTTCAGTTTAGTTGGGACAAACCTTCTACAAGTACGTGATTCTTTAAGATCTTTAATTGTTTGAACTTGGTAATGGACATCAAATTTTTTTTGGGAATATACTTATATTATTTCCAAAGTTATTCTTTTAATCCCAAAGTTGAATATTTAAATCTGTTTACCTCAACTTTGATAAATAATTATTATTCTTTTTTGTGAAATTTGGTCGTAGCCTATGATTTTATAGAAGCAGAGCAAGATACTTCAAGTACAAAAAATTCGATTCTTGTCAAGAATTGCACAAAAATTGGATGGGGGGACATGCCCCTTCGCCATTCGACATCTTCTAAAGAAGAAAAGGAAACTACAAAATTTGTTACTTTTTTGTGACTCTGTATGCATGAGAAATCCTATTCGCCTTAAAGGCACAAAGAATGTGGGAGATCTGAGTCATGGCCTTGTCTAGAGTATCCTCTGGCAATCTGATGAAGGTCATCAATAGTGATGGCTGAATCGCCTCTAGCCAAATCTTGTCCAGTTTTGCTCACTCCTAAGCGGCTTTAATCGCTACAAATGCTACCGTGGCCTTTGCTATGGGGATTGCATTAGTGTAGAGCTTGGTGTCGATTGGTGTGAAAAGGTTGCCGTGGTGGTTCCTGATTACTTCTTCGGCGTCTGCCACACCTTTTTGTTTAACGGAACTGTTGAAGTTCGTCTTAATTCACCATGGGGGTGGGGGATCCCAATGGGATGCAGAGGCTAATAGGATCCCAGTTCCCCACGTTGGATGAAGGCTATTCTTGGGCCTCGTTAAAGCGAACTAGTGTAGCGATGACTCTGGGCAACGAGAAGGGTTTGTTGTGAACGTGTTCATTGTGGGCTCTTCATGTGTAGAAAAAGGTTAGCGCAAAAAAATTCCTCATTGTTGCCAACAGGTTTGGGCTTTTTTTGTGGGCTTTGCTTTTCTTCTTCAAGCCGGTGTGGAGGGATGGAGGTGGAGATAGCAACATGCTTTCTCTTAGATAGTTTACGTCTTAGTTTTTTTTTCAGTTTGGGGAGGTTTGCTGTGCTTGTGGAACAAAAATATGCAACTAAATGGGGGATCACAAACTACATTTTCTTTGTTCTGGCATTTTGCAGTTCTGTGGTGGTAGCCTTTCTTTTTCTGTTCCTGTAGTTGGTTGCACTATTCTAGGCAGGTTGTAGCGGAGACATAGGGTTGAGTTGCAGCATTAGATCTCTCTGCCAGCGCTTTCGGTGGTTCCCAGCAGCACGCTCTATCCACGGCTTCTGTAGCGCTTCGTAGACTGCACTCGTGAAATTGCATTCGCAAACAAAATGCTGCAGGTCTTCTTCTATAGAGCAGCCATAAGGGCAACTATTACTCTGATGTAGAAATGAAATGTGAAACATGATTTTCACGCTTTTAGATTAGAAGAAAAATAGGATTTAAACTATGTCTTGGTTAAGGAATGGTTAGGTCACGAGAGTTTATTGAATTTTAATAAATTAGTTCATGAACATAATTATTATTTCCATTAAATGTTAACATCTAGGAATATAGAAATTATAAGTTAAACAGAAAAGTAATTGTATGCCTTAAGCAAACTAAACTAAAACAGATGAATATATTATAGTAGAAATAAGGGGTAACATGGAGTGATACAAAATAATAAATGTGAAAATATATAAATGATGGGTAATATAATAGAGCTGGAGAGGACTCAAACCTCACGATCTAATACTCAAACCGGTGTCAAATCTGTAGAAGTAATGATGATACCCTCGTATAATCTCGTCCAACCAGAGGTCCTTCCACCGGCTAGGTAGGCAACTGCGGCAGCGGCAACAGTGGACAAGGCAGCTGACGTTTACTTCAAGAGAAAAGATTTTAATATGCCAAGTGAGTCTCATGGGCTTCATCACATGTCTATTTAAAAGCCCAACCTATAATAGCCCATAAAACATGGTGAAGTGGGAGATAAGTTCATGAAATAAGGAGAAATGGGAGGTAAGTTCTTGAAATAAGGAGAAGTGAGAAGGATCAAGCCATAAAATAAGGAGGGGTGGAGTGTCCCACCATGACTCATGACCCAAAGAGAAGATTGGGTCAACTTGACTCAACCTTAACCCGAAAATAATTCAAGATACATTTAACTCTAAAATAAATAAAAAAGAAAGAAAACGTCTCTCTCACGCAATAATACATCATAATAGTTAATAGTAGAAAAGATTAAATAAAATTTCTCGAAATCAAGGTTGATGTTGATGTTGGAATTAGTATTGTGGATGTTCTACATCAGCTGTCCTGATTGCAAAAAGCTCGTCAAGTGGTGCTTCTGATATGCTTGCAGAAAATTTGGATAGAACATCTGCAAGTTTTGTGGTGGAATCCAAGTGTATCAGAAGGAGGACGACTCTTCCATCTAACTAGTAAACATCAAGTTCACCATTAATTGTTGGTTGAAGCTGCTCCTACATGATAACTTTTAGGATTACCTTGTTGAATGGAGGTCAACTCATCAAGTAACTAATCTCGATAAGTTAGAGGTAAATATTTTTGTCATAGGATTTCCTTCATTTTGTCCCAAGAAATAATTGGGGCCTGACCAGATCGTTGAAGTTGTCTTTCAAGGTTTATCCAGTATGTCTTAGCATAGTTAGACAATTTCATTCGAGCAAATCTCACTTTCATTTCTTCTGACATAGGGATTCAGTCAAAGTATAAATCTATATTTGTGATCTAGTCAGTAAAATTCTTCAGATCCATCCTACCATTAAATGTGGGTGGGTCAAGTTTCACTTTTCATGTGATTTCATTGTCATCATCAGGATCTGGAGTATGCCTAGCTCTACCACCTCCTTGACATCTAAGGGCTTCGTAATCATGATATGGCTCATGATGCATAGGTCGACGAGGTGCCATGAAGTTAAGGGGCCTTACTTATTCAACATGACTAGGCCGACTATTGAAGCTTAGAAACAGAAACTTGCCTGAGAAAATTGTGAACTTGGAGTAGAGAAGCTGGAATTTGCATGCAGAATTATGCAAAAAAAAAACAGATTTGCAAATTTATCCAAAATAATTGCAAAAAGTTGAGAACAATTTTAAAAATTGCAAAAATATTCAAAATTATGCAGAATGATTTGGAAATTTATAGAACAGCCTTGAACAAATACACAATGAGTAAAATGATCGCAGAATTGTAGAAGTAATTCTGTAATTATATTAATATCCTGAAAATTTCAAAAACAACTTACAATTTGCAGAAATTACAAATAGAATTTAGAAATTATAAAATTAATTTTTTGAACTTACAGAAAACAAAATTATAGAATTAACTCTGAATTTGTTGAAAATAACTAAGTCATAAAATTCCCCAAACAAGATCGATTAAGGCTAGAAAACCCTAATTTAACTTGGCTTTGATATCAAATAATGTAGAAATGAAATGCGAAATATGATTTTCACGTTTTTAGATGGGAAGATAAATAAGATTCAAATTATGTCTTGATTAAAGAATGATTGGGTCATAGGATTTTATCAAATTTTAATAAATTAATTCATGAACATAATTATTATTTTCATTGAATATTAACATCCAAAAATATAGAAATTATAAAATAAATAGAAAAGTAATTTTATGTCACGAGCAAATTAAACCAAAAGAGTTGAATATATTATAGTAGAAATGAAGGGTAACATGAAGTGATACAAAAATAATAAATGAGGTAATATAGTAGAGATAGGAGCGGACTTAAACCTCACGATCCAAGACTCAAACCCGCTTCAAATTTGTAGAAGTCATGACGATATTCTCGTATAAAACTAGTCTGACAAGAAGTCCCTCCATTGACTAGGTAGGCGACGACAACTTCCACGACAGCAGTGGCGGCAGTGGACAAGGCGGCCGACGTTCACTCCAAGAGAAGAGGTTTTAATGTATTGAGTGAGTTTCATGGGCTTCATCACATGCCTATTTAAAGGCCCAACCTATAATAGCCTATAAAATAAGAAGTGGGAGGCAAGCTCATGAAATAAGGAGAAATGGGGGGCAGGGGCAAGCCATGAAACAAGGAGAGGTGGAGTGGCCCACCACGACTCATGACCCTAAAAGAAGATTGGGCTAACTTGACTCAACGTGACCCAACATTAATTCAAAAATAACCCAAAATACATTTAACTCTAAACTAAATAAAAAAGGAAAAAACTCCCTCACTCTCACACAATAATACATTATAATAGTTAATAGTAGAAAAAATTAAATGAAACTCCTCCCAGAGTCAAGTCTAATGTTAATGTTAGAATTAGTATTGTGGATGTTCTACACTTACTCTCTTGCAGGCCCCTTCGTTTGAGCTAAGAGAAAGTGAGAATAGCATTGCAACAAATTCTCCAAAGAAAGATGATAAAATGGGGTTGTGCTTTCAGTCTCCAAACCCAGCTGTGTTTAAGTTAGTCTATCATGAAAGAGATCCCTGTATAAGGCTGAGGTGAAGGCTCTATTAGAATCAATTTTAAGCCAAATTAGGTTGACTCTCTCCTCTTTCTCGAGCCTAGGTAGTCTACTTATCCTCAAATCTAGCTCCAATCCAAAGAAGTTTTGGAGCACATCCTGGTTCCAATCGCCATCCTCTTTGAGGAGATGTTGTACAGTTGGGGGCAATTCAATGATGTTGATGAAGGTAGACTACCTCGTGAAGGGGGTGGAATCAACCCAAGTATCCTACTTAAGTTGCGTACTAATTCCGTTGCCGATTTTCCTTATGGAATTTTGTAAGGTTGCATTTGCTTCCTTTACAGATAAGCCTTCATGCCCACGAGTCTTCCCTTTTGATGGTGAAAGTATTTTTTGACCCTAAAAAGAAGATTGGGCTAATTTGACTCAACGTGACCCAACATTAATTCAAAAATAACCCAAAATACATTTAACTCTAAACTAATTAAAAAGGGAAAAAAACTCCCTCTCTCACACAATAATACATTATAATAGTTAATAGTAGAAAAGATTAAATAAAACTCCTCACAGAGTCAAGTCTAATGTTAATGTTGGAATTAGTATTGTGGATGTTCTACACTTACTCTCTTGCAGGCCCCTTCGTTTGAGCTAAGAGAAAGTGAGAATAGCATTGCAATAAATTCTCCAAAGAAAGATGACAAAATGGGGTTGTGCTTTCAGTCTCCAAACCCAGCTATGTTTAAGTTGTCTACCACGAAAGAGATCCCTATATAAGGCTGAGGTGGAGGCTCTATTGGAATCAATTTTAAGCCAAATTAGGTTTACTCTCTCCTCTTTATCGAGCCTAGGTAGTCTACTTATCCTCAAAACTAGCTCCAATCCAAAGAAGTTTTGGAGCACATTCTGGTTCCAATCGCCATCCTCTTTGAGGAGATGTTGTACAGTTGGGGGCGATTCAATGACGTTGATGAAGGTAGGCTACCTCGTGAAGGGGGTGGAATCAACCCAAGCATCCTCCTTAAGTTGCGTACTAATTTTGTTGCCGATTTTCCTCATGGAATTTTGTAAGGTTGCATTTGCTCCTTAACAGATAAGCCTTCATGCCCACGAGTCTTCCCTTTTGATGGTGAAAGTATTTTTTGCCCAGACCAGCTGCAGTATGTGTTAAACATGCTGTTTAGGATTCTAGCAGCTCTGCAGGTGGATGGTGCAAACATAAGGATGTCATCTGCAAACAGGAGGTGGGTAATAAGCGGCCCATGTGTTGATGTTCGAATCCCCAGCCACTCATCTCTGTCCTGGTGTTGGTAATGAGTGAGAGCAACTCAGAGCAGAGGATAAACAAGTAAGGTGAGAGTGGGCACTCTTGACGGAAGCCACAGGTTGCTTCGATCCAATCTGACGTTTGGCCATTTATTATCAATGCAAATTTGGGTTGTAACGCAAGCTAAAGCCCAGTAGCTCCAAGTATCCTCATTCTATCATAGGCCTATTCCATGTCTACATTAATGAACATATAACCATTGGAAGACTTCGATGATGCTATTCTCTACATTATCTCCTGTGCCACCAAACATTTGTCGACAATGCCTCTACTCGGAACAAAAGCCCCTTACTCCTGAGAAATGAGAGAACATTTTGGCAATGACTATAAATAGTAGTGCAAAGGCTTATGGGTCTGAACTGGGAAGGAAGTTCAGCACCAGGCACTTGGGAATGAGAACCACCAACGTATCTATTATCCTTCCATTGTTTTGGCATCGATCCATTTCTAAAGACATGGTGAATTGCAGCCAAGACATTATTATTGGTTGTGTTCCAGTAACCTTTAAGCCAAGACATCATTACTTGTTGCCAAGGGAGTTGATAGCTGCCACTATTTCTGTGTTACTGATGGGTGAGCTGATTCTGAAAGCCTCTTCGCTAGATACTTTGGCTCTAGGTGGGAGAATATTCAGCTCCGGCAAAGGGGAGAAGGTCTCTATTTTGAGAAGTGGCTAACCAATGTAGCTTAGATCCCTCTCTCATCTGTAATTTCTCGCCATTCTACCCAACTAAGTGATGTTGTTAATTTGCTTCTTGTTGGTTGCGGCTTTGTAGCAGTAGGAAGTATTGCGATCCTCACACTTAGCCCACTTTACTTTGGCTCTTTGCAGTCACGACGTCTCCAATCTGATAAGAGTTGTGTTGTACTCTGCAATCAGATGCAAGAGGCAATTTATCTCAGTCTCAATCAAGCCAGTGCCCACTGATTCCCTTGACTGCAACTTAACAATTATGCTTTCTAGATCTTTGGCTTTGGCATTTATATTCCCAAACTTGTCCTTGCTTCAACAGTTTAATGCACGGAGGGTGCAAGCAAACTTATGGTTAAGAATAGTAGGTGGGCTTCCATGAGCAGATTTTTGCCATTCTCTAATCATAATTTCCTTGGATGCCTCTTCTTCAAGCCAAACATCTTTGAATTTGAGGGTGCTACCTTGCCGTTTAAGTTCCAAGCTCTTGCCTTGAATCAAAAGTGGGCAATGATCAAATCCAATTCTAGTGAGGTGAGTGACAACAGATCTTGGGAGAGAAAATGAAGCAGGCGAGTTGAAGCAAAGCTTGTCCAATCTGACCCACATACGTGCTTTACCCTTCCTGTTGTTGCACCAAGTGTAGCGTTGTCCTCCATTCCAGCCATCATGAAAATCCTTGTTGGTTAGGAAATTTGCAAATTCAGTGTGGGCCTCCATGGGAGTGAACGGGTTGCCCTCTCGTTTGTCCTCTTGAAATAAGATGCAATTGAAATCACTTCCCACAATTGCTGGTGTATTAGCATCTAAAATTGGAGTAATGTTGTTCCAAACAGTTCGACGCTTGATATAATTTCTGTCAGCATAGACTACACAGATGTGCCAAATATCTTTCCCCATAACTGTGGCTTCAGAAATGCAATCCTGTTTGCTAGTGTGAATAATTTGGAGCTGGATGATGTGGCTCAACCAACACACAATAATACCTCTCGATTTTTCTTCGGAATTGTCCCTACCCTTGTGATTATTGGTATTGGGGAGAGGAGTTTTTGCAATGGGGATTTCAGTTTTTTCCTTTTGGCAATGTAGGGCATAGTGGGAGGATTTTTTTGGGGCCTGGGATTTTCCCTCATGCATGCACAAATCAAGGACTGCAAAGGGGTTATTATGCGAGTAAGCAAGGGTTGTATAATCTTTGGCTTCTATCTCAAGTGGGGTGGCTGAGATCTGGCCATTGGTTTTTTCCTGCTGTTGTTTTTGTGGCTGTAGTCTTGAAAATATGCAATGTTCTGCAGCACTGCTCTACTGCTTACTCTGTAGTAGCCCTTTCACTGCAGCTTGCTGTCTCGAAACTCTGTGCTGCTGAATTGTTTCACTGTTCTGCAGTTCTGTGCTGTTAAGGTGGCTATTCTGTGAGGTTTTTGTCCCTGCGGTTTGCTGTCCCACAATTCTGTATTGGTGGGCTGCGTTCTTTTTGTTGTTGCCTTGCGGGTTTCAATGGGATTGCTGAATTTGGCTTGTCAAAGTGCTGCTTGCAGCCTGTTTGGGTTGCTGTCCAGTCATGCCTTGCTGTTTTCTGCATCTATTAGTAACAAGCATCCAGGGCCCAACTGAATCCTTCTCCACATTCTCCCAGTGGTTGGGTTGGCTATGCGTTGGCTGTTGTGGGGAGTTGGATCATAGTTGAAAGGGCTGCAGTCATTCTCCTCAAGGCCTGCATTACCAGCACTAATGTCCATCACTTCATTGGAGTGAACCGAGTGGGGGGGATTGTTGGTTGCATTAACTTGTGCCTTTGGGGCATGAAGGGGACAGTTATTGTCTTTATGGCCAACAACATCACATTTGAAACAAACAACTGTAATGCCTTCATACTCAATTCTTTGGAAAAATTTGCCTCTTGGGCCATTAATCCAAACTCTCGGTTTGAGGGGTTTGGTTAGGTTGACCCTAACACAAACTCTAGCAAAAGTTATTTTCTCCGTGTTAGCAATAATGGGGTCTAGCCACAGTGGGACACCGACCTTCGAGGCGATTCTGGCCAAGTTCTCTTTACCCCAGCAATAGATTGGGAGTTCTGGCATTTTTATCCAAATCGGTGTCGAGGCACCCACCGAAGAGGAAGGGTCAAAATCTAGGGACCAAACATCAAGTCCCAGAATTTTGTCCTGCCACCGTCCATGGCCTACTTCAAATAACTGCGTCCCTATCCGCATCATTTTTTAACTGACATATGAAACTATTTTTGCCTGCATCGATATCTTAGAAGCCATCATAGTGCCCCTATCTTTTGTGAAGCTCGGCTGAGAGGAACTGAAATGGCAGTCTCCTCTCAAATAATTTGCTGACAAGCGCGGAGGCCAGAGTAGCTTGCATATGGGAAACTGCTGACAAGTCAAGCTGAACGACACCCTCGTGGATGTGGGCTGAACTTGAGAGATCAATGTCGTTAAAGCTAAAGCATTCCTTACGAGCCCAAGCAGAATTAGCTGCAGGAATGTGATGAAGCTGCTGAGAAGATGTGTTGCTGTCATTGCCACTCTGTTTCTGCTTCTGCAGAATGTTTCCAAGTTGTTTTCTTACTTTAGCTTCAGATTCCTGCCTAGCACCCACTGCATTCTACTGGTTTTGACCTGCCTGAATTTGGTGGAGGCTGTTCTGCTTGCTGGAATCACCTGAACTTTGCAGAATACCGGCTGTGACATTTTTTCAAACAGTTGGTGGGTGAGTAGAGCTGCTGTTGGTGGCTGTTTCTGCAGAAAAACAGAACCTGTAAGAACAAAAACAGGCTACAAACGTTCAACCTGCATAGCTGACTCCCCCAATGGGCCTCTTGCATCCTCTCCTAGAATAAAATTCGACACATCACAAGCAGTTGAATAATTTGCGGCCACCCCCCGGGCTGCAGGGTGGTTGGAAACCATATCTTGAGTGTGAGCTTGAGGAAGATGCTGGATATCCACATTGGCCCTGCTCGGTGAGGGGTAATCTGAGGCTTGCTGTGAAGGGGAAATGTCCCAAAGCTAGGCTTCTTCCATGCGGTGGCTGGATTCCAGCCTTTCATTTTCGCTGGTACTGTTGCTGCTTGCGGTTCCAGCTGAATCAGCAGCAGCTTGCTGTGCGTTCTGCTCCATACCTACAGAAGCTGGAGCTGAACCTTGCTGATTATGGCTGAGCTCAATCTTCTCTTCAGCCTCACTGATTCTGCTGCAGCTTGCGGTTTTCCTTGCGCCAGCTTCTGTAACCTGTGCGTTTTGCTCTGTTAGGCCATGGGAAGAGGTCAAAGCTTGCTGGTTTTGACCGGCCTTCACCTGCAAACTTGCTGTCTTTCCTTCCAGCTTTGTATCCGGCTGCTTGGAATCAACCGACGGGGAGGATGAACTCAATCTGAGAGTGCTGACCTGTTTGGAGTTCCTGCAGCACTCCATTCTTGCTATAGCTGAAGCTACCCCACCTCCTTCCTCTTCCTTGCAACGCCGGCCATGGAGCTCCGGCGGGGATGTTTCCCAGCTCTCCTCCCATTCTAGCCTCGGAGGAATGATGGCTGGGTGCACTTTTTTGATAAATAATTATTATTCACTCCTAAAAGTTTACATCTATCTCTCGTAATGGGTGTAAATTGTGATTATTTATCAAAGTTGTGATATGTAAAATATTCTTCTTTGAAGGTGAAACAAAGGATTCATGTAGCCAACCTCACCTAGTGGGATTAAGGCTTGGTTGTTGTTGTTGTTGTATTCTTCTTTGTGGGTGGCATGCATCTTGTCTTATTCTTTATTTCATTGTCTTTATTTTTTTTGTGGATTGTGGATATTGACTTTCTAAAGAAATATGTAAAAATTTAAGTTCAACAAGTTACTTTGTATTGAAACGTGCATGATCTTTCTTTTGCAGTGGCAACTGATAACACTGTAATCTTCATGAATTATTTTTATATAAATTAGGAAAATTATGCCCAGGTCCCTGAGTTTAACGCTTAATATCGTGCAGGTCAACGTTTTTAAAATTATAACATCGGGGTCCCTGAGTTTTAATAAAATATCAAATGGGTCCTATTTTTATTTTTTATTATTAAATTTTTTAAAAATTACCGTTTTACCCCCTGCCACTCTCTCTCTCCTCCTGATCCGGCACACACGC
>JAEMOT010002895.1:127611-140182 GCA_019297695.1 Apostasia ramifera
TATTTTAAAAAATTTAATAATAAAAAAATAAAATAGGACCCATTTGATAATTTATTAACACTCAGGGACTCCGATGTTATAATTTTAAAGACGTGGACCTACGCGATATTAAGCATTAAACTCAGGGACCTGGGCGTAATTTGCCCTATAAATTATTTATCATGTAATCAGTTTGTATTGAGGTAAATTGCATGTGAACATACGTGAATGTGCTTTTTTTGCTTCTGGTGTTGTGAGTGGGAGAGAATGTATTGTTAACCCTAAATTACTTGGTTCCTTGAGATAATTTTAGTTCTTAATGTTTAACCCAATTGTTGTAGTTGGTAAAAATGTTTGAAGTTGTCATTGTATTTGTTTATGTTAACTTAATACTCTTGCTTAAGCTGTCTAGTCACTTCTTATTCTTGTTTCAAAATTCTTATAAGACAGAAAATTTAATGCCAAAAATTGAGTTTTGGATCTGCCAGTATAAATTTGTTGTAGGATTTGAACACGTGCTTCATGTGTTCCACTATCCCACCTTCTGATTATTTTGCATTTCATCCCGATCTCTTATTTTGGTATATTTCACCTTATTTATGAATGTTGTTGTAGTTTATTCTAATAGTTAATCATATTGATAGCAAACTTAGTCATAGAGATTAATAAGAGGATGGTTCAATTTTATCTTAATGTTATGTTATATTATCTAATGATTTTTATGATTTAGTTTGATAATATGCTTAGATAATAATATAAAATATTATTAAATTGTCACTCTAAAATGACATTTAGATTAAATGAAATCTTGATAACATGACATAACATCAAGATTGTTGAATCAAATGCCCTTTAATAAAAATAGATAAATTGCATTCGGGGCTTGAGGTCGAGCGGTCATTGTATGTGGGTCTCAACTGTTTAAATTTTGTATGTTTGTTCCCTCATACCGACAATCGCAACCATTTAGGTGATTGTTGTCGATTCTTGCCCTTTTAAATAGCTTCATTTCAAACAAAAAATGTTTAACTAAATAGAAATGGATCGAAATACATGTTCTATGAACTATTGTTCCCCTACTCTCTCCCCCCCCTCTTCCAAGTGGGCCTTTCACTAAGTGCTCTTTCCTTTCCTCCCTTTGCTGAAATTGTGCTCGTATAGAACAAGTAACCAATCAATGTCTACTAGCTGCAGCACCATCCTAATCCTCTCATCCTTCTACACCTCAAGGATACGATGATACGTCAAATTTTAAAAAAGTAAGATACAGATACGTCAGGGTACGATTATTATATATGTGTGTAATACATCATATTCTCATATTTAAGACATAAATCTAAGGTAGATTATAATAATTTATACATCTTGTTATAATTTTCAAAAATATCTTTTAATTTTTTTAAATTAATTATATATTTTTAAACATTATTGATATCACTAAAAAAAATATTATAGACAATTGAACTATAAAAAAATAAAAATATCTTTCAACAACTATTGAGTTTAAAAAATTTTAAATTAAAATAATATTTTAAAATTTATTTAATTGCTTCCAACCTGTCACAAATTATATGAATGAGATTAGAGTTTCATACACATCAGTAAATTAGTTTCAGTTTCAATTTAAATTTGACTTAAATCAATTAGCTCGATGCAAATGACATATAATTGAAAATAGTATAAATAATGTGACATAAATTCAAATACATTGATCTGATTAAAGTAGATATATGCTATCCTTTTTCTGAGTCTGTAACTAAATAAATAAACAAAATAAAAAAGTTCAAAGTTATATGCTTTTTATAATATAAATCTGATTAAAATAAAAAAATGGTTGGCTTCTATCAGAAGCAAAGATAGTATAGTTAAAGTAGAAAAACTAGATAACGCAACTGCTTGCGGATACTAAATTTTTTTCTATTACCGAAACACTAATGTACGTGAAGCTTTCTGTAATCCCAACTGAGTGAGTTCATATATCTCTCAATTTAACATTAGAGTTTATGCAAGAATTGTGTTTTATGTATAAAATATTTTTTATTTTTTATTGTATAGGTCAAACTAATTGTTTCAATATTTTTTCTCTAATTAGAAATATCGAAAAGTATCCGACAAGTATGGAACAAGTATCGGGTAAGTATCGGGCGAGTATCGGATTTTTAAAAATTAAAAATAAAAATTGATACGCCACGTGGCATATCGGATACGTATCGGTGGAGTATCGGTATCTGATACAGATACATACGAATACATTAGGCCTCACAAAGTATCGGTGCTTCATAGCTATATGGGAATATGACTCAAAAAAGAACGAAAATAGACACATAGCTAGAGAGAATGTGAGTGGGTTTTCTTCTCTTTTTGTCTGTGTTATTATCGACATTGTGCTACCATTGAAGATAGGTTGATAAAAAAGAGATTATTTTGTTTGGGCAATTCCTGTTTTAAAATTGTAGCAAAAGAAGCAGCAGAATTGTAGAGGCTTCTCCCCTCTTGCATTTTGCATTATCCCTCCTCCCCTAATGATAGGTGTGATATTGTGGACCGCAATCAACTCGAGAGGGTGGGAGCTAGGGGGGAGAAGAGGGGTGGGGAAAGAGGGAAAGAGTTGAGGTGGGGGGGGGAGAGGGAATTTAAAAGTTGTGACCCACATGCATTGACTCCCCCGACCTCAGGCCTGCTGTTGCAATTTACCACCAAAAAATCATCATAGACATTTAAGAAAATGCTATTAACTCATTAAAATATACAACTCTTGAAGATTTAGTAATTGGAGAAGCATCTTTGATATCTGTCACCCATGTATGGTACTAGACAAATATGATTAGGAGAATATAACATGATTTATATTTATTGAAGGTATGATTATAAAAAATAAACTAAATGGTAGAAGCTTTGGGAATTGGGAGTACAGGTGTAATTATCCAAAAATTCGTTCAGTAGATACTCTAGTATTTTGTTCTGATTTCGAAAGCTTATGGTTTGGTATAAGATTTCAAAATCATAGAATGAAATAAAAATTTAAGCGTACATTTTACTCTTTCCATTATGCATCTGACAAGTTTACGAGACTTTCTATTTAGTTGGAACAACGCTTCAAACATTATGTGATTCTTTAAGATCGTACTTTTATTGTTTGAACTTGATCGTGGAGTTCAGACATTTTTTTGGGATATACATCACTTCCAAAATCTTGCTTATTACTCATTTAACTCCGAAGATGAATATATCTCTTTACCTCGACATTGATGAACAATTATTATTTTCTCCCTCCCTCCCTCCCTCCCTCCCTCCCTTCCAAAGAGGTGTTACATATTTTCACCTCCTAACAGGGAGTTACTTGGTAATTATTCATAAAAGTTGGAGATAACATGTAAATATTAATCTTAAATGAGTAAAATGATAACTTTGGGGGCAATAGTTGTAATTATCCCAGTATTTTTGTGATTTCTCATTGAGTCGTTGTAATGGACATATAAGCATCATATTCTTGGCAATGTTTAGTTGGAAATAATGGGCATCATATATTTGAAAATAAAAGCTGGGCATAAAATTGACTATGCTTTTACAACCAGAGGTCCTAGGAGAATGCGATGTGTAATGGACTCTATCCCTGCATCTGCAATGGAACCTGGAGGCCTGGCACCAACTCCGACTGATTTTCCACTTTACAGAATGGATTCCTTCTCATCAATACCATTCTTCAGATCAAAGTCATCTCACGTAGGTAATTCTGCCTATACAAACACTCAGAAAGCTGGAAAGTTGATATTAAAGAACAAGGCTCCGAGGTGGCATGAGCAGCTTCAGTGCTGGTGTTTGAATTTTGGTGGGCGAGTGACAATTGCATCAGTGAAGAATTTTCAGTTGGTTGCTTCGGAAGAAAATGCACCAGGCGGACAGGATCATGACAAAGTGATCCTTCAATTTGGTAAGGTCGCGAAGGATATGTTCACCATGGATTATCGATATCCTATATCGGCTTTTCAAGCATTCGCTATCTGCCTCAGTAGCTTTGATACGAGAATAGCTTGTGAGTAAAACAAGGTAAGCTTGTTCGGTTCCATTACCATTCCAAGCGTACAAGAATTTTTCTTTCTAATTTGAAGACTATTCTTTTATATACTGAATCAGTTTGTAGTTTAGGTTTTAGGGTCTAAGATAATTTATATTATTGCATCACTGCATAAAAAACAGTCAATATAACATAGTAAACTTCTACAAATATAACTCCAAGAAATTATAAGTACCACGAAAATAACAATTAGTTTAACTAATGTTAAAAATTGCTAAGAATATGGTGTGCTTATCACTGTTTCTTCACCTGATTATGAATCATCTTTGTAGAAATCAACTGTGCACTTAAACTTGTGGAAATGGTAGGTGAACACGTTTATGAATTAATCAGTAAGCCTTCATAGCATCTTTAATGAGAGTTAACTGTTTTGTTATGTTGTAATATTTAGAATTTACCTTGATCAAAAAAAATATTTAGAATTTACTTGTTTTATATAAAAAGTGAAACTTGGGTGTTTAACAAGTAAATTTTTACTGTGTTTTATATGTAATTTTCTCTAACTTTATGTATTGTTCAACTATGCTAAGCACAAATTTACATATATAACACATGCGAAGACTTCCAAATACCAGACAATTATAGAAATTGTTTATAAGGAACTGGATTGTTATTATTTTTCGAAATATAGATTGTTATTATTTTACGGAGATGGTTTAGAAAGGGAAACATTTTTTTTTCAAGACAAGAAACAGCAATATATTCTACTCTTAGCTTGAGGAAACAGCAGCGAGTTTTAGTACATGACAATGATCAACACCACTAGAACAAGAAAATAGAGTAAAAGAGCTGAGAAGGAACCATAACCTCTACTCATCCACTCCAGTTTCAGTCATCTTCTTCTTCACTGCCCTCATCACTTCCATCATCTTCCTCACTGACTTTGGACTTTGATTTATCGGAAGCCTCTTCAGCCGAGTCTTTCTTAGTCTCCTCTTCTGCCATGTAAGACTTCATTTTCTTCAGATACTCTGCTTTTCAATTTCTCAGCCTTCACAACATAGGGAGCTTTCTTAGAATCGAACAATGATTTCCACTCATCATCTCCAGCCTTTCCAACCACAGAGCCCTGCTTTTTTTTAGGGTTCTTCTCCTTAAACTCCTTCCTGAAATGCTCCATGAATACGAAGAAGGCTCTTGGAGGATGCTTCAGCTTGTTTGGATCCTCGCTGCACTTTCGCTTTGCACCGGTCGTTTTCTTAGTATCCACGCTCTCCTTCATCACTTGCTTGATGTCTGCCTTCTTTAAGGTATTTTCCTTCGACTTTGCCCCTTTTACTTTGATAACTTTGGTCAGGGCTGGGTTTAGGGTTTTTCTCTGCTGCCAAGGAAAAGGAGGGGATAAGATTTGAAAGGGAAACAGTTATGGAGGAAGAGTTTCTCGAGTTAGAAGCACCGTTATGTTTCTCATTCCATGCAATTATAGAACATTTTGTAATTCTTTTTTCTTTTTCTTTAGGGCTCAGAAAGCCAATTAACTGAATTCGCCTATTAAACCAAAACATTAATGAAAAGTTCATTAAACTCATTACACATAGCGGCCATTAACCTATTTATTACCTCTTTGTATTTATTCTATCTGTAACTCTTCTCCTATTTATTTCCTACTGTTACAGGGATGCTTGAAACCTTTGGAATGCTGTACCAGTGAGTAGTATATCTATGCAGTGGCTCTCAATCCTGTTTGATTCTCTTCTTCTGTACAGCAATTTTCTGTGTATAATAAATAGCATTTTCTTTTTCTTCTTTTCCCATAATGAGATTTTTTTTCTTTTTTTTCTTTCTGGGGGAGTTATGTGTGTTTTGGGATTAGGAGATAGAGTTTGATGAATTAGACTTGAGAGTGAAAAGTAGAAATATTTAAGAGATACATATAAACTTAAGCCATGTTATTTATCTAGATACTAAGACTCTATTGTTGTATATTATTGTCCTTTTCTTTATTTCCTGTTTTTAGATGTGATGTACAATGCAGTGCTAATATTTGCTAATATGAAGCTGACATGAATTTAAATAAAGGGGTTTTTACATACAGGATATGAAATTTACACGAAATTATGCATTTCACTATCAATTCGTAAATATTACCACTATCACATCATATTCATTTAAATATTTTGCATTTCACATATTTGATAGATTCTGTCACAGTTGCTGATTCGCGATTAATCATCCCTTTAACCACAGTTATTATTGGGGTCAATCAGAGCCGTTGTAATGGTGGTGAAATGGAGATCGAGAGATCGCGAGGTTAGCCGAAGTTCTGCTGAACTTCACGATCAGCAATGCAAAATATTTAAATTCATGTGGTTAAAGGATGGTTAATCACGAGTCAGCAACTGTGATAGGATCTGTCAAATATGTGAAATGCAAAATATTTAAATGAATATGGTGTGATAGTGGTAATATTTACGAATTGATGGTGAAATGAGTAATTTCGTGTAAATTTCATGTCTTGTATGTAAAAATTCCTTAAATAAAATATTAAAATTGACATTATGGCGTTTAATAATTATCAATTGGATGTCTCTTTTCTTTGTTTCATGTTTGAGTTAAATTTATATGTAAAACTTAACGAAACGTATGTTTTCTGACCAATATGATTTACTGTAGTGAGCTGAATTTTTTTTTTTTGAAATATAAAGTTTGATTGAAATTCTACATCTATGGGGCTATAAAAAAATGGAGATCTAATAGAAAAACCCATGAATTTGTAACTGAAATTTTAAATTTAAAATTAAATCTGATAATTTGGTTGTCATTTATTTTAAATTAAGCTAAAATTCAAAATGATATATGAACTTACCTAAAGGGGATTTTTGTATTATATCATATTATTTAAACAAATAAATTGTTTAATTTCGTGATAATATTATAATAAAAAATTGAGATAAATATCATCTAGGTTAGAAAAGTTTAGGAGTAGTTTATAAACTTAATAATTTTTTAATGGAATATTTGAAGTTGATATTAATATTTTAATTATTTTTTTATAAAATTTTATCATTATTTTTGTTATTTAAATGAAACTTAATTCTTAAATTAAATTTTTAAATATCAAATTACAAAAATATCACCACCTTTTCCTTGTCTATTATAATTTGATTTTGCCATGCCACAACGGTGGCTACGCATAGATTATTTGCGTGGGGGTAGTTACATGATGTTGTCACATATGCGGCTTCTATGCACATGGGCCTGTCAATGAGTCAGGTTCGAATTAGGTTGGCCTTAATCCTAAACTAACCTAGTTGTCATTCGAGTGGGATCTAAAATCAAATTGGGGGTAGTTACATGATGTTGCCACACATGCGGCTCCTATGCGCATGGGCTTGTCAATGAGTCAGGTTCGAATTAGGTTGGCCTCAATCCTAAACTAACCTAGTTGTCATTCGAGTGGGATCTAAAATCAAATCGAGTCGGGGTTAACTCGAATCTAATCTATGATATATGGTGGATTGGATTTATGGATCGAATTATGAGTTTTCTCGAAACTTTCGCCTAATTTTTTTTAAACATTTAAGTCATTAATTTTACTAAAAAATACTAGAGATTTTCATTAGTTAATTCATTATCTACCATATTATAATTAATTAAGCTTAAATATAAATAAATATAATAGAAGTAAAATATCGAAAATAAAATCAGTATATGATACATATTTGATATTATTTATTTTTTTAATAAAAAATACTTTTATCATGATAATTTTATAGTTAATGATAATAAAAATGTGACAATAATTATAAAAATATTGTAAAAATAAATAAGAAATTTTCAAAATAGAGTTATAAGCAAAAGGTCCACAAAAATTTATAGCACACATTAAAATTCTTATCAGAATATTAGTTAAATTAATCAAAATTTATTTAATGTCTACTATAAATTAATAATATAAATATCAAATAAAAATTTTATGTCATCAAATGTAAATAAAAATTTAATATTCCCGAATTATATTTCTTTTTGAACTTATTTGCTGTAATAAAAAATATATTATTACAAGAATTGAGAAAAATATATAATATTATAAAAAAGATGGGCTAGTTTTTTAATGGATCAAATCAATGTTAACCTGGATTTGACCCAACAAAAACATAATCCGAGTGAACCGGGCTTGGATCACTACTTTGGATTAAAATATTAAAATATTTCATGAGATAATCGAATCAAAACTTGGATAAGATAAAGTCATGGTCCGACTTAGGCCTAGTCGCACACGGCCACCGTCACGTGAGCAGTTAGATATATAATTTTGAATCGATCTTACTATGTTCTTTCAATCGCCCCGAGGGGCTACCCTATTTTCAGATTGGATTTTTACATGTATATCGCTCAAAAATTTTCAGTTTACATTCAAACTACTAAAAAAATTTTAATTTACATATATATTACTCAAAATGTTTATATTTTCAGACATATCTCTCAAAAGTTTTCTATTTATATAAATAATGCTCAAAATTATTCTATTTACATAGATGACACTCTAAAAAAAAATTATTTGTCTTAAAAAAATTTTATAGGGTTCCTCATTTGTTGTCTTATTGTTAATTTTAAGTCCTGATGATGAAAAAAAAAATTTAAGTCACAAATGTAAATAATATTTTTTTAGAATATTATCAATACAGATAGAACAATTTTGAGTATTATATGTGTAAATAAAAAATTTTAAGCTGTGAATTTTTTATTAAAAAAAAACTGAGTGGCAAGAGGAAAAATTTAAAATTTTTGAGTGGCATGAAAAAAATGAAAATTTTGGGTGGAAGTATGAAAAACGCCATTAGATAAAAAAAATAAGTTTTTTTTAAAAAAATAAAAAATAAAATAAAATAAAAATAAAAAAAATAAAAAAATGAAAAACGCCATTAGATTACAGCCTACCAACAGTACAGGCTAGCGGGATATATTTTTTTAAAAAAAATAGGATATTCCGCTCGCTTTCCGCATAGAATGCGTTTTTGAAGATACTGTGAGGGTGATCGCATACAATATCGTATGCGACTCCTCAAAACCGTGAGTTATAACTCACGGTTTTGAGGCATTTTGATAGCTCAGTTGGGCGATTTCCGCATAGAAAACAATATTTTGGGTTTTATGAGACTGCATATCGATTTCCTGCGTACACGTAGAATCTCTCCGCATTTATTTGTTTGTTCGGGTTAAATCAATTTTTTTTCGTAGCAAATCTCAAAAATATGAAATATTTTTTTTATTATAAAAAAAATGAAATATTTTGCTTTTTATTAAAAAATTTAAAAATATTGATTCTCATAAATTAAAAATCACTAAAATTTAAAGCAAATTTTATAAATACAAAAAAAAATGACATATTTATATATCATTTTTTTCTATTACACTTTATCGAATATTTTTTTAACTCTAAAATAAAATTTCAAGTTATAAGATTTACCTAAAAATATGTTATAATTTACATGATTGTAAAAATTATATAACATATGCACGATCACATACAAGGTATTTTCATCATATTTGTTTTAAATATTTCACTAAAAGCGAAATTTTATTCAGTTCATGTTATGCATTTCATATAATATATTTAATTATTTTACTTTTTATGTTATTTAAATTTCTATTTTTCTTGATTTTTATTTTTTCCTTTTCTTTGTTCTACTTCATTAATTAAATTACTTTATGCAATAATATAGATTATATAAATAAAATCTAAAAACCATAAAAACATCATCAAAATAATTACACTTCAATTATTTGGATGGCCAAATAGCCAGAGGCACTTATTAAACTAGAATTTTTGTATTTTGTCAAAATTTTATATAAAGTAAATTACTGATTTATATTTTTTAAAATTTCAAAATTTAAAAAAGAGACCTAAAGTGAAGCAAAATAAAAACGTAATAAATCCCTACAATTTTATTTAGAGATAAAAAAAATTTCAAAAAATATGAACTAAAATATAAAAATTAATTTACTTTATATTTTTTATTTATTTAAACCAATTTTTGGCCAAAACAACCAAAACATTGGCTCCCAAAAAAATTAAATAATTTTTTAATAAATTCAATTAAAATTCACAAAAATTAAATAATTTATAAAAAATTTATAATTATCAACACCGAAACTATCAAAACTACTGAAACCAATACTTCCATCTTATGACCGAAACCGATACTTTTATCTAATAATCGAAACCGAAACTGAAATCGAGTTTTAGGTTCATTTTCATACATACCCAACTATTTACCTATTGTGACACTATTGGCATGATGGGAAGGGAAGTAGTCACTTTTTTTTGGGAATGTAAGTAAATTTTTTCAAAACAAGAAACTTTTGTATAACAGACAGCTCATATAATCATAGCTGCTACATGCAAATAGTAAACTTTCAGTCTCATAAAAAGATGCCATGAATGATAACTTCTCAAGAAATCCAATTACAACAACTAAAACACTATTTTTAACACATCTGCAAGATAAGCTTATTCATAATTGCAAACCATAAACATCTCAGATAGCTTATTTATGATATTAAGTTTGGGGATATTAGCTTATTATTCATACATGAAAAAACATCTTTTGACAACATAGAAAATAGAGCAAAAGGAGTATGTGTCAGCTGACCATCATGGGAAGTACCTATAATTTGCTGAAAGAGGAATTGAGAGGCAGCTGACCATATAATCATAATCATAACAGCTGACTCGCGCTTGCGGCGTCCTCTCGGAAGGATGGCTGCAGCTCGAAGAAGAATTCAGCAGGAAGACGTAGCTAAGGAGGCGGAGGAAGAGAGAATCAGCGAAAAATCTTGCATTTTGCAAGGTAAGGTTAGCCGCAGAACCACGGAAAAGGTGAGTGATGTAGATACGACTTAGGCAGTTAGATCCGCACACAACTAGGACCAAATAAGATGCAATCTGACGAACCCAGGCTCTAAATATGCATGAATATCTAATGAGTAACAGCTTAAAATGAAATGGGGAAACATGTAAATTCAAATCAATGCGAATGCAGTACGAGGGCATAAAAAAGGATATTTGAATGCGACCAAATGTGCTAATGTATAATCCAGAATTTCTCATTCAATCATTAGGGAAAACTAAGTTCAATACTGATGATATGAATCAAATCTGAAACATCAACCAAGGATCCCATAAAACCCAGAGTTCATCCAGCAATAATGTGAGTACATCAAATTAGCAAGAAGAGAATCATTGAAGAATACACAGCAGCCCAAACAACACCACCATAGAGTAATTCTTCCGACATTTGTAGTTAATTGACCTTCCAAGAACTGAAATCATTTCTAGACTTTCTCAACATCAAATTATGATGATTTTGCAGTAATACCAAAGAAACAAAAAGCAATTCCAGAAATAAACCTAAACCAAAATTAAATAAATAAACTAGAAGCAGGAAATAGCATTGCATATTGCAATTAAAGTAGTGTCCAAAAGAAACTGAAATCAATCTAATACTAACCAATTGCAGGTGAAGATATTCAAGAGTTGATTGGAGGAGACCAGGTGGTGGGGACACCACAATCGACCGTCGATTCATTCCTGGCAGAATTTACCGTCGACGGCCGAGATCTAGCCACGCTGCTTCGATCTGGATCGATTGACTACTAGGACAGATTTGGAAAGATAGATGCTGCGGATCGCTGACTTAGTGGATTGGAAATCTCTCATTCATTCTGATTGATTGGAGATTCCATTTTGGGATGATTTTATTTCTCGCATTTATTTTATATTAGTTGTTTCTATTTTTGTGATTGTTATTTTAGTCATGCTATCTGGTACTTCCTCGTTTGTGTGAGAAATTTATTACATTACATATTTTTTTCTTTATTGAGTCAGTTTGTATGGAGGTCTATATAAACGCCTCCCTATTATTCTTATTTTTGAATGCTGAATGAATTTGACTTGTGTTTCCCTTGGGATTATTTGATTCTGGAATGAATTGATATCTTGGATAGGGAAGTCTGGAATGAATTGATATCTTGGATAGGGAAGGGCTTGGGCCTTGGGTGAGAATCCCTAAACTCTACCATCTTCAGCTCCTCTCCTCTGAGTTCGATTCCACTCATCTTACATCCCTCAGCATTCACCTCACATCATCCTCGTCCACCTGCCTGCTCTTTTGCGTTCTTGGATCTAGCACGCCGACTCCGGTTCGACGTGATCGCGTCATCAGGTTTTCACATTACCGACGACGCATCTGCGCCGACTACGTCGACCCCGATTACGTTGACGTGAGTACACAGCTCCGCTCGACGCCGCCGAGCGCTCCCAATCTGCTGCCCCACGAGCCGTTCTGCNCCCTCAGCATTCACCTCACATCATCCTCGTCCACCTGCCTGCTCTTTTGCGTTCTTGGATCTAGCACGCCGACTCCGGTTCGACGTGATCGCGTCATCAGGTTTTCACATTACCGACGACGCATCTGCGCCGACTACGTCGACCCCGATTACGTTGACGTGAGTACACAGCTCCGCTCGACGCCGCCGAGCGCTCCCAATCTGCTGCCCCACGAGCCGTTCTGC